>JAVYIG010005374.1:0-138132 GCA_035222895.1 Strongylocentrotus droebachiensis | reverse complement strand
AAGATTTGTAATGGAAAACTAAGTTTATGGGCAACGAGATTTTGAATTATTACAATAATATATATATATATATATATATATATAAACCCTTTGTCTTTATATGACCAATATATGGAGATGTAAACTTTACTATGACAGAGATGTGTATGACGAATCTGTTTCATAGAGCGATAGGTCAATTCTTTGATTTATAATAGTTCATTGAAAAGTCACCTTCGGATAGGGCGGATTCAATAAATATTCTGACTGGCTACTTTAATATCCTCTGAAATATTGAAATAATAACGATAAATATCCATCTGTAATATTTTCATTTGAAGGGTTAAGAGTGCTTTCTCGTCAAAATATTAATGGGCGGAAGCGGGGAAAAGGATTTCAATACCGCGGTGAGACAGTTCCTCAGGGGTGGACTCAATTTAACAGACATCGTGTTGAGTAATGATTTACAATAAGGGGTGCTCCCCTGACCTCATATAGAAGTACACTTTGCAGCAAAGAAAACTGTTGAACTCAAGATCGATTAGAAACAATATTACAGGAAGATGCGAGTTGGTCCAGTGGTCAATTCTTTGTCCTCGCCTACAAACCAACTCTGACGGACCACGGTTCGAAACTGAGTCCAGTCTTTCGGAAAGTGTAAGGCACATGCTCCTCCAACATTTGGTTCCATGGTCACTTTTTGACACGAACCAAATTCCTAACTACAACCTGTGACCAACAGTATACCTAACCCTTACCCTAACTCCAAACCTACATAGTATCCTAAAACCCAATTGCATCCCGAATTCTAACCCTACATCTTTGACGAGACAAATCCCGGGGCAATCGTCGGCTGAGCAAATTTTGAATCACAATTTGCGTTTTTAATTAGTAAAACTAAATATCGGTGCGTCCAATTAAAAATAATCCTATCAGATTGACAAACGTCTGTAAAAACCCACAATGCATTATATTTTGTGTCATGTATAATTTGTTTCAATTTTTTCTCTCGCACTTTGCGTCGTTTTTAAATAGAATTTAAGCGTTGGGTCATTTTTTGAAATTTCAAGTTTATTGAAGACTTCAGACCTCTTTTTTCACTCATCAATGTGTTGAGAACAGGAGGTCGGTTTCGGACATCACGCCAGGCTTGGTCGGCGTGTCCGTGTTCGACGTCTGCTGATACCTGCTGACAGCTTACAGATGATGTGGAAGATGATGTCCGTCAAAGATAAGACGAGGTGTGCTGTACGGACAGGTATGATTGAGGTTTATTAATTAGGCCTACTTGGACTAAAATGTAGCTTATTGGACACACAAATGATGAATTATGTACATAAAGAACCACCCGAAGGGAGACTAGTCTTTACATGTTGGTGATAAAATTATGTTCAGGTTCCTTGAATACACGTGTCAATTAATGTAAAGCACTTTTCAAAGGAAACAAATAGAGAAGGTAGTCTCTCTAAAAAGGCGATCATTTAGGCAGGTTTTTCCTAAGGAGATGTGCGCGAATCAATGGCAAAATTGAGCACTTTTGTGAGAAAAAAAACACGCTTTCCAATGTTTTCAAAAATTCTTGTTTGCACCCTTTCGCCAGGTACACGAAAAAATAAGGAGATTTAGATAGAAAAAAACTAGTGTCGACGGACAGACAAAAACTTACAGGTTGGGTAATTGTGAGCGAGTAAGGATTAATATCGTTACTGGTGAAAAAGGAATCGGTGGAACATGTTGAATAAGGGATAACAAGTTTGTCAAGAGTATTTTCTCTGCAGGCAAAAAGGGGGAAAAGCGGGACTCCTCAAGAGTTGAAAATTTGCCGATATCCCTACTGATGTTCTTTTAAAGTATTAAGACGCTGTATGAATCATTCTATGATTATTAAAGTAAAAGTCAGTGAAAGAAGCATTGCCTCCTATTAATGAGAGATTCCTGATAAAATTTTAGCTTGACAAATTATGTAATCTCGGAAATTACTGCTAAATTCGAAGCCGTGTCATTAAATTTTGATACTCTTAGTCAACGGAAGAGTGACAACTTTGCGAGTGAGACTGAATGTTCAAAATGTTATACCTCCCTTTATTAAATGAAATCCGTACAGATCTGCATCATACGAAAGACCATTAGTGCCACGAAGAAAAAAAAACACACTTTCTACTAATCTGTTTAAACAGATTACGATATTTCTTCTAATCTGTTTAAACAGATTATAATCTGTTTAAACAGATTACGGTATTTCTACTAATCTGTTTAAACAGATTACGGTATTTCTACTAATCTGTTTAAACAGATTACGATATTTCTTCTAATCTGTTTAAACAGATTATAATCTGTTTAAACAGATTACGGTATTTCTACTAATCTGTTTAAACAGATTACGGTATTTCTACTAATCTGTTTAAACAGATTACAGTACTTCAACTAATCTGTTTAAACAGATTATAATCTGTTTAAACAGATTACGGTATTTCTACTAATCTGTTATAACAGATTACGATATTTCTTCTAATCTGTTTAAACAGATTATAATCTGTTTAAACAGATTACGGTATTTCCACTAATCTGTTATAACAGATTACGATATTTCTTCTAATCTGTTTAAACAGATTATAATCTGTTTAAACAGATTACGGTATTTCCACTAATCTGTTATAACAGATTACGATATTTCTTCTAATCTGTTTAAACAGATTACATTACTTCAACTAATCTGTTTAAACAGATTACGGATCCTACTTTTGTCACTTCCCCTGGCCTGCGCTGCGCGTTTTAGTGGCTGTGATGACGTAACAGATTAGTTGAAGTAATGTAATCTGTTTAAACAGATTAGAAGAAATATCGTAATCTGTTATAACAGATTAGTGGAAATACCGTAATCTGTTTAAACAGATTATAATCTGTTTAAACAGATTAGAAGAAATATCGTAATCTGTTATAACAGATTAGTGGAAATACCGTAATCTGTTTAAACAGATTATAATCTGTTTAAACAGATTAGAAGAAATATCGTAATCTGTTATAACAGATTAGTAGAAATACCGTAATCTGTTTAAACAGATTATAATCTGTTTAAACAGATTAGTTGAAGTACTGTAATCTGTTTAAACAGATTAGTAGAAATACCGTAATCTGTTTAAACAGATTAGTAGAAATACCGTAATCTGTTTAAACAGATTATAATCTGTTTAAACAGATTAGAAGAAATATCGTAATCTGTTTAAACAGATTAGTAGAAATACCGTAATCTGTTTAAACAGATTAGTAGAAATACCGTAATCTGTTTAAACAGATTATAATCTGTTTAAACAGATTAGAAGAAATATCGTAATCTGTTTAAACAGATTAGTAGAAAGTGTGTTTTTTTTTCTTCGTGGCACTAATGGTCTTTCGTAGGCATCATTCTAAGGAAACTTTTCTTTCAGTCGTGATGGTGTGCCGGTGACCCGAGGTCGAGCTTTACAAGAACATGTAGAGCATAGCAAGAGACTGTCTGAGATGAGAGACAGGTCAATGAACCCGTATGTCTGCTTAAAAGAGTCTATCTTCACCGTTTCACTTATTTATATTTGAAGGCTGCATAATTCAATTACGTATTTTTGCCTTCAACATGCTAATACTCTTTTTTTTTTCCTCCCGACGTTTCGCCTTATCAGCTTCAACCTTCCACTGTTTTTTAATATTATTCTGTGTCAAAAAAACTTATTTTATACAAAATTCAAATAATTTTTTCTAATTTTTCTATATAAAAAACAATCATTATTTTTTAAAGCTCTAATATACTAAATGAAATATCACTTATAACGAAATTCAAATACCTGGAAAAGTTTTTAAAAATAACTTGAGGGGAATTATTAAGAAATCCCATGAAAGATATTAAAAGTAGAAGCTTACGACTCATTTGTCCTCAAAGCGCTCTTATATCATTTTCATCAGTTGAAACAAGTCTAATTAGCGGTAATGTAAGACTTTTAGGGAATTTGTTTGATGCTGTTGTTTTTATTTTGTATTATTACGATGAATGAAAAGAAATTAACAATAATCATTTTATTCATTCCATATTTCACGGGACGATAACGGAAAGCAGCTATGCAAATCATTTCAGAGGGATCTCAATCCTGATTTCAAGGTTGTGGAGGTAAACTCCTTTCAACTGGCGGATGTCTGTATTTAATTGTCTCCTTTGAATAAGTCATGCGTGGTGTTTTACACATAACGTTTCCTTTCTTATTCTCTCTTTCCCACCGATACTAATGACAATGGCAAGCATTCAGCAAGTCATGATGATAACAAATGCTTGAAAATCAAGTAATACCTCGGTCACACCGCCAAACAGACTCCAAACGGACCGACTCTTCGCCATTTGGTGTCATTGTATTATTATGTTACATCTGCAGTCGGTCTGGTGACGGTCTCGTTGGTGTGACAGGGGTATTATACTTCTTTACAGACTCACTCTTTATGCTCTGTATACGGCAGTCACACCGACGAGACCGATAACAGACCGACATCAGACAGAACACATACATTACACTGAATGACCAACACTCGTTCGGAGTGGAGTCGGGTATATAGGCGGCGTGACTGAGGTAGAACACAATCGAAACACCTTATACAGGTAGATTGGCTTGGCAAAGTGAATCCCTGCAGATTACGTCAGCTCGACTACGCACAAAATCTAGAGGGAATAATCGGTCAGACTAACACGTTATTTAGGGTTTTCAAAAACCAATCTCTCTTTTCGGGAAGTTCATATTTCGGTTAAAAAGTGGATTGGGGTGAATGTCTATCACTGGAAAAATATCACAAAATTTGAAGGTTTATTTGAAGGAGGGTTTATGAAAGGATGAAGTTAGGAAGAGCTCCTGGGTAATGATATGAGTATTGTTATGTCTGCAGATTATGCGTGTGATTCTTATATCTCAATTCAAATAATATGATATCTTCTCAGTTTCTCTATTCGATAATGCTCCCCCTCCCCCTCCCCTCTCTCTCTCTCTCTCCTTGCTGATCCTTATCTATATATCTAATTTGCCTAGATCTTCTTCATCATAAAATTGAGGCACGTATAGCCTTCAGCATTTCTAAAATCATAAATTCTAATATTTCTATGCACTTTGATTATTGATAGAGTGAGTAAAAGTATGAAGAGAAAATTATAGAAAAGATCATTGCAAAGAGCGAACAACCGGGAGCTGGAAAGATGAGCAAGTTGAGAGTGAATGCAGTGGAGAGATAGAGAAAAGGGAGTACAAGTGAGCAAAATCAGAATATGGGCTCGTAGATTGAGATAAATTGCAAAGAGCGAACGGGAGCTGGAAAATGAGGAAAGTAATGAAAGTGATCGAGAGCAAGGAAGAGAAAGGGAAAGGGAAATATAGCGAGCAAAAGCAGAGTGAGGGATCGTAGATTTAGATAAAATCAGAAAGCATTTTTGATCTGTTTATACAGTTTATACAGATTTACAGTTACCGGTAAATTTTATTTTGAGCTGTTTTAGAGATATTTACCGGTTAAAACTTGGATGAGAGACGGAAGGTGTCATCTAGAAGATAGAATCTGCCGTGGGGGAAATGCGATCTGAACGAGGGTTTACGTGAGAGGAGAAAGGCGTGGATTCGATTCCCTCGTCGATGTTTATATTTATCAATTACAGGAAGATATTAACTAGTAACCATGACAACGCACTGAATCACTAATGTGGGGCTAAATCATTGCCGAACTATGATGAACATTATCTCGATTGAATTTAACAATCAATGTATTCGCCTAATTTAGATGATATCAGATTAGGGACGAAAGGAATGAAGGGACCGATAATCTATATATAATCACCTTGTCACTAGCACCAATCATCAACACAAATGATTTTTTAATATTTTTTTTAAACAAAATATCTTGTAATGTAATTTGGGAATGGTCAAGAATAGGATAACGATACGTAAAATTAGAGTTTGTAAAAAAAAAATCAGACTTTGAAAAAATTGTGTAATACAGTCAAACCTGCTTTACCACCTGTCTACAAAGACCGCCTGTCTGCAACCTGCACATTTTTTGTTTCCCTTGAAATCGGTTTCTCATTGAAACATGTACTAAAGGAACCTGTCTACAAAGACCACCTGTCTACAAAGACCACTTTTTGTGTCTACCTTGGGCGGTAGACAGGTTTGACTGTACTTTTTTTTAAACCAGTTATTACATTATCCCGCACATGTTTTTATATCATAATATCAAAAAAGTTTTCAAAAACTAAACTTGGAATTTGGAAATTAAATTTATCACTGACGTTTTATTACATGTTTCACTTTCTAATTTAGTTCACATTCTATTAGGCTCTCTCGTAAAAAAGAACATAGCATATGATATGATGTATATGGTTAGTTATATTTAAAATTCCACAGCATTTAGATTAGTTGGAATGCATTTGATCATAATCTATTTTGAAGGAAAAAAATATATACATGCAAATACAAATATAGCTGATAGAAATCGCCTTTGCCATAACAGATAATAAAAACTATTAAATAAACAAATACGTGCTCATTCGACAATATTCAAGAGGTTATTTTCGATTAATGAATGGAAACTAGCATCGAATACTTTAACACTTAGCATCGAATACTTTAACACTTATGGGTTCCTTGGATGCATTCATTTTGTGTCTTTTTATTGAATACTTGGGTTGGGGGGAGGTTATAGAAAACGATTATTTCAATTTTATTAAATGTCACATTATGCTTGGAAAATGTTGCTATCACCGTGTCCTTATTTCGACCTCTGTAAAGTTACATTCTCCTTGTCACGTGAACTCTTTGTAATTAGTTAGCTACACAGGCGGAAATAAACCGTGATAATGTCCACCTTACGAAACCTCCCAACCCGGCTATGCCGATAGCAATTATTCTTTTCCAACATGAAATGTTCTTAAAACTCATTCTTTGGTCGCTGACGCAAACGGAAAGGAAAGTCCACTTGTCATGCGAGGGATCTCAGATCTCGGAAAGAGATCTGAAACGGTTGATGCGATGGCAATCCTCATAAAGATGCAGATTTATATCCTGCTTAATCATGTTAATATTGAAGAATCTGCTTTTAATATGATTAGAAGAAAAGGGATTCTCAACACGAGCTCAATTTAAAACAATATCCGTGTGACCTTAAGATAGAGACAATCGAGTCGATTCGACATGGATAGCGCACCATGTGATCCCTGCAACGTTCACATTGCGCATAATTCTTGGTTTGTGTATCCGTTGTTTGATGTTTGTTTGCCTATGTGAACCTTATAGAAGAAACATCAGATATGAACTTGCCACTCTTGACCCAGGAGGGATACAATGGGTTTGGTCTATACAAACCCATCAATAGATAAAGCACCTTTTCATCATGGCCACTCGGTTGTCTTCAGGGTATCGATAGTATTCAGAGCTTTGTATCTTGAAGGAAAAACGTATGATAAATCCAACAATCGATATCATCACAATTATTATCATCAAATAACCTGACGGTTGCAATAAATTAAACTTTATACAATGAAATTGTATTTTAATACACAAATGCATTATCAAATATGTTAAATTTCTTAATGAAGACAACGCACAGATAGATTATGTATGTTATGAAACGTGTTTTGTACTTCCAAACGAAGTATTGCATTGCAAAAATGAAGGTCGTATCTCAGGGTCATTAAATAATAATACAAGCCAGTTATAACCATCAAATTCGGAAAATGTTCCAGCAAAAGTAGAGCAGTTGAAAAATTACAGTGAAGGGAGAGTGAGGAACGGAATTCATTTTACAGACTCACTCTTTATGCTCTGTATAGCTGCTCACCACAATGAGATCGTCTTACAAAATTGAAGGCAGTGGGAACGAACCTTGATGCGCCTAATTGGGGGGAGGAGTTCAATGTTCCTGTTTGGTAGATGGAATCAATTGTAACTTGAATAAAGAAAGGGACTTATCGAAGCTAGCTGTCTCTCTTTCATCCTCTTTATAGAGTGACACGAAACTGCTCAAGATCATTATTGACAATATTGTGCAGTCAGTGGCGAATCTAGGTGTTTCGGAGCCCTGGGCAAGCATTTAAATTGCTCCACGTCCTATCCTGCCCACCCAAACTTACCTACATAACTGTACAAGAAAGCGAGCGACTAAAACAAGACGCGCGAGAGGGCTAAGCGACCGAGCTTTAGAGAATTAATGTTCGCATATTAAACCCTCACAATTGTTTCCCCTATACAATTTACCCAAATGATCTAGCCTTTTCTTCCTCATATTCTCTCTCTCTCTCTCTCTCTCTATCCGCCTCTCTCTATCTCTCTTTCTCTCTCTCTTTCTCTCTCTTTCTCTCTCTCTCTCTCTCTCTCACTCTGATTTTGCGCTCCCTTCAACTGCCGCTTGGGGCACGTGCCCCATGTCACCCCCTACACGCGATACGCCACTGGATAGTGCTGACTATAGAATGTGCGTTCATTGTCCACCTTTAAGCCAAACACATGAATGAAATGGAAACAATTTTATGTTCATTTCTATATCATTATTTCTAACATGAGTAAAAATGAAAAACACTTTGTTTTGCCATATACCAACACAACATTTACTTGGAGATGATAATCAAATGATATCAACGAAATAAATAAAGAAATAAAGAAATATCATTACCTCTTCATTTCCATAACACTTAAAATCAGACTGAAGAATCATAATTATAAAGCTGATATGATAAAATGGTTCCATAGAAGAGAGTAAGATTGAGAGAAGATGTAGGGTGTGACGGAGGGTTCAAGGACTTATTGAAGAATGAGGGCGCTAATGTTTTAATATGATCAGAACCATCTTCAGTCTGTGTATAGATAGCTCTGAATATGACCAGAGCCCTCCGATAGAACTCTTGCGATGAACTGTTATCGATGTACAGCTTAATTCGATTTCTGCATGTGATGTGACTTTCCTTTTTGTACTAAAATGGAATTACATAGGTCTCAGAACTTAGAAAACAATGACTTACGCCTTTAAAAAGTCTCATTTTATGTGCCGTAAAATACAAAACATTTCATTTCTTAATTCGACCAGTTTCCCCCTACCGAAACTATCCTGTTTTTTTATAAATTTTGTGTCCGACCAATGATATTTCAAAATTAGCCTAATTAAAACTGACAACTATAAAACTTATCTGAAACGAAGAGTTATTAATTTAGTTATGTAGGAACTCGTGTAATTCAATTTGAAGAAGGGGTGGTGCATCCGAGGGGGAAACTTTCCCTTTCCACCACATTAGCACCCATTGACACGTGTAATTCTCAATTCATTTTCACTTTGAATATCTATTACTAACGTGTATTTAACAAGCACAATATTTGTTTGCTAGCGTCATGATGATGTTGAAAATAAGAGTCTCATCACTGAGAAATAAGAAATTAAGAGGAAGATGTCTGAGGAATACAAGTTGTCAAATTTTTACTTCAACCAATTTACCAAAATATATCAAAAATAATGATTATGCGAGTATCTACTGATATTATTTTAAGAGAAATTCCATAAATTATGTCAACAGACATAAAAGAAATGGCAACATCTCAACAAATTCTCAATAGCAAATCATAATATAAAGAAAAAACTGTACCTCAAATCAGAATATATGAGGACTGTATAATGTTGAATTTTGCACAAAAACACTAAACACAAAAACACCATGGCCATTCGCAGTAAAACAATTTATTTTACTTTTCTCTAAATCAATAATTTTTGTTTCGCTTTATGTCCAGTTTGATAATCTATACGCTGTCTAATATTCTTAAACTACAACCTCTATCTAAATCATATATTTATTGTAAATCAACCCTTTTTTATTCAGAGTATCTTTTCTGTAATTGTTGTTAAATGTTTTTTAAAAACGTAGATCATTTTCGATTAAAAATAGAAATATGCATGTTCTGGGTTCGTTTTGAATACCGTGTTCTCAAACGCAACTTTTTTTTTCACACGGAAAAACTTGATCAGCTACTAAAATTTCGTCCCTCCGGTTCCAAAAACGCGAAGAGGGTAATAAAGCTTCCGAGATAATAAGAAGATAGTAGGTGTCCAATTACAGTTTGACCAAAGTCTCAAGACATGCAGAGTCCCTGTCTGGACAAGAAGAGAGCTTCGTAACAAATTAAGAAAGTGGTCAACCATTATTCTGTTCAAGGCCTTGATGTTGTCAGAAATGTTTTTTTTTAATTCTGCACAGTTCAGTCGCTTTAACCATTTTTTACCCCGACGTATTTCGACGAAGGTTGAAGACCTGCTACACATCCACCAGAACCATGCATATGTCTGGCTCAACGTTCTTTCTCAAATGTTTTTCATATTTTGTGCAATTATGGATAGTGATTGTTTGATTGTAACCGGCAATCACGCCCAGCTACTCGGAAGTCCGGGTCTAATACACGCTACCTGTTTACGTCTAATGGTACTCCTCCGTCCTCCGATACCCGGCTACTCGGGGTCGGTTTCTCGACAAGTGATGCGTCCTTTATCAGATACCAAATGCGAACTTTAATACATTCCTTTTGTAATCGTCTATATACACCAGAATACTTGACTTATTGATACATGATCATGATATTGGTATGAGCATGAAGACATTAGTGTTTGTGATTATGACAAAATATATCATAAACTGATTAAGATTTGGACGTAAAATTTATAAGTAATATAATGCCTTGCATTAGTAGATAGGAAAATGATGATAAGGCAACGTCATGTCGGTAGAAAGAGATGGAGATGAATATTAAAACACATTTTGTTTAATACAATGCCTGTCATAATGATTGTAAAAACATAATCTCGTTGAAATGCTTTTAAATGCAAGAGCGCAAATTATCGAATGAAGTTTAACCTACTATTTTAATATTTGTGTGTGCGTAGGCTTTTCTCAGTTGTCAAGACTGTTTTTATCTTACACAAAAATTTCACATGTAACTTCAAAGTAATACAAAATTAGAGCACAAGCACATGCTATGATTTGAGAGAGTGTTTTGATAACATGCAAGTAACCTACATGATACACAAGTTGTGACCATGTCTTGAGAAACCGACCCTTGTTGATTGACTACTACCGTGCTAATTAGGCCAAAGGAATGACGAGTATACACCCTCTCGTAACAATAGAGAGAAACAGTGGAGAAAAAAATACGCTAAAAACACGCCATCCTGCCCGGGCCGTATACATAGGAAATGGCTAAAGGAGGGTGTCACTCTCTCATGCACGATACATCGAGGAAAATACTCATTTTCGAAGTAATTATTAGTCAACAATAACGAAAGGATGGTGAATCTTAGGGCTCATTAGTGACAAATATATGGTGAATCAACTCCACGTGACAAGGTTAAGGACTATTCGTTTGGACCCCAATGCGGAAGAGTCTGCATGCAGAGTCGTACGTGCTTCTGTGGGTCTATCAGGGAGAAGTGTTTTATTCCTACCAATTCATCCATCAAGGGTTTTCCTCTCGAGAAATTAAAACGTCTGATTGCTGTATTTGTGATGGTCAGAGAGACTAAGATATTATCAGCAAAGAGAAAATGATGTCAGGAGTGGGATATGAGACAAGATGGCGTCTGTTCTCCTTGGCTCTCGTGTTGCATATTCACCTCCACTTGCTGTGTGTGTCCGCCAGCAGTTATCGTCTGAACCCCGATGGACGAAATGTTTGTTCCACAACCCGTCGGTGAGACAACGTTTTTAGTTTTTTTTAATATTTATTTCATATGTGATTGTGATGTTAAACTTTCCACATTGCATACTTTTGTTATGTTACGTTATGTCAATTTATCTCTCTCAAACTTTTGTTTTTACTCTAGGCCGTCTAGAAAGACACAGGGTCAAGTAATATAAAACGACCATCTCATTATCATGAGTCAAAGATTATAATGGGGTGACTGCTTGTTTGTTTGCTATATGGTAAATGTACACGCTATCGATACAGAATCTTTTAAAACTTTTAAAGTATTCTCATTTTCCATGCGCATACTTATCAACGGGGTTAACGAAATAACACGAGACAAAGTGACTCTTGCAAGATTTAAATAGACATTTGTGGTTATGCTATGATTTTTCTTACCTTGGTCATATTTTTATATAAAGTACTCTTTACTTGAATTTACTTTTTAGGCTTAAGGTTCACTACACTAAAAAAAGGTTTTAATTCAACAGACTGAAAAGCATTATGATGATGATTATGTAAAGTAAACAAGCACTCTGGTGTCTCATGAGAGTTTGATTACATGTTCCCATAGATGGCTTAATAAGGTGACTAAGGTACAACCGAGTGTAAATGGAGTACATCTTTTACTATCAAATATTCTCGTCCACTCTGAATTGATTTATCTTGGGCGTGCTCACATCATCATTTTGCTCATCATCTAGTATACCCCTTATATTAAACAGGTTCTATATTCCATTCTTTCCTTGTCATATCATATTCGTGATGGATGAATTGTCTTGATGAATCAATTTTACAGCACAAGAGCGTCAGAAATTGTAATTTCATTCCTTTCCAATAAAATTACCAAGAAATACGACAAGATGATTACACTGAAGAGACCTGATATCAAGATGTATTCCGAGGTCTGTCCTTACCATGTCATTCCCTCATCTTGAAGAGGCTGAATCATGTGGTATCCCACTGTTTTCAAAATATTGTCTACGGCAGAAAGAGAGGAATCTGCCCTAAGATGAAGATTGTGAGTCAGGGTTATATCCTGCTTAGACAAATTTATTGAATAAATATGATATCTAAAACGCCCCTTGGCTTGGTCGAGGACGCTCTATGACTTGCCAAAAAAAAGTTATTTTAGTTCACCAAAAGTACTTTGATTTTCTTTTCAAATAAAGCTTACTCTCTTACCACACACCATGAATAATCTTTAAACAAAAATATGATAATAATAGTCTAACAATCGTTCCCATTAGGATCTTTACTTCTTAGGGAATTATAATTCTCTTTATTCCGTTATATCCAATAGGGAATGAAGCCGTATCAAAACATTAGCTTACCGAAGATGAAATCAGATAGCCTTAAAATCCTTGGAGTACGAGTGCACTTTTTGAAGACGCATGGTAGGAAGTTGACAAAGCTATGGTAGATCATGTTTCATCTCTTGTGGCCATTGTCAAGGATGATCTGATTGATTAATGTAGAAAGAAAGAGGCAATGAAAACAACCTACGAGAGGAGGCAGTTTCTTCTATAAGAAAAAAATATTGAATATACATTGTCATTTTAAAAGTTGAACGAGCTCATAAGATTCCATCACTTCTCTCATTTAGAATTGATGTATACCCATGTAGATATTCAATAGTACTACTACCAAAGACACACATCTGAACAATATAACACGGACAATTATCTTGCCCTTATACAAGTTATAAATTTACCACGCTACATTTAGGCATGCTAGGTGTAAAAGAAGTACTCTCAACCATATATTTCCCCCTAGACATAATATAATGAGGGACCTTAAATCCACAAGCCTTGCTTTCAACCAAGGTCACCTCATCTTTATTTTGTAACGCCATATTCTGTAAACTTGTTATATTCATGTCATATTTGTAAAGTGTGTTATGAAAGAAAGATAAATAAAACTTGAAACTTGAAACTTGAATATACAGTACACCGCACAACAAAATGGATTCACATTTAACATACCTATCCCTCACTCTCTCAGTATGTCTATCTCTATCTGTCTCTCTCTCTCTCTCTCTGTGTGTATCCCCCCTCTCTCTCTCTCTCTCTTTCTATCTCTCTCTCTTCCTCTTTTACTTTCTAAGTAAACATAACATTTGTACCAGAAGCATATTGGTATATCTAATGGCACACTATATAAATATGATTACACCCCTAGTTTAGAAGTGATTCATAATACTAAATCATCTTTCCAAGAAAAATAAACCCACTTTTTGGTGTGATTCCACATTATTCTTACTAATCGTTTTAATTTGATTTCAACCAACTCAGAATACAAGAGTTCCAGTTCTTACCGGAGCTGTCACACTCGTCATACCAGAATGAACCGGTGGGTGACTACGACTCCGCTGAGGAAGATAACATTAGAGGTGGAGATAGAAGGGGGGCCCCCACCAGGTGAGAAAATATCACTGCCCTAATGGGACTATTTATATAAAACGATAGCATTTTCATATTTTCGGGGGAAATGCTGTCACACATTCGAAATTCAAGGAATAATTCCTGTCAATGTGACCAAAGGATTTATTTCTGTTAGGCCAACAAAACAAGGAAGGGGCGCCGATATTGGAGGGCAAAGGTCTGTTCCCTCCGATAATTTCGGAATACAGTGTATTAAATTGGGCAACTACCCCTTATAACATGTTTGCCATATCTCTCTCGCGCATCCTCCCCAACAGGCTGATAGGATGTCTATGCCTCATGGTAATGATGATGGGGATTCATGAAAAGAAAAGAAAAGGATCTGGTAGTCATTAGTGTGTCTATCAGATGCGAACTTTAAAGAGGATGATACAAATATTCAACTACGTAAATCAACCCTACTTTGTCGGAGTAAACAGCAAAACACTGCACAGTCATTGTCATTATCTCATCTCATCTTTACACACATTTCCTTTTTTTGATTTGTTACTATTTTATTAAACTAATAATGACAACAACAGTAGATACCATTTGTGGGAGCCTCCCCCAATTTTTGTTGAACCAAGTATTTTCACAAAACTTCGGAGTTCAGCGCACTATATACAGGTCTTTGCCCTCTCGAGTTGTTCCGGTCAAGACAACCAAATTTATCTTGACAACTTTAAATTAGCGAAGGTCGTTGCCATCAGAGACCTAATGGCTTACAAAAGTGATGATGGTCAACTACGCGATTGAAATGCGTGATATTAAGGGATTGCGGGAGTTTCACGTCTTTATAATAAAACGATTCGCAGCCTATTTCAATTGCTTATCGGAGAAAACCTCATCTAAGTCTCATACTAATTTTGAGGTTTACTGACATCATTTTGTTTCACGGTTATAGCCTGAATTCAAACAACAACATATTCACCAACTGGTTTAACAACTTCTATCACATATATTACTGCTGCTGATTATATTACTACTATGTACTACTACTACTACCACTACTAACACTTCTACTTTTACTACTTTTACTACTGATACTATTACTACTGCTATTAATACTGCTGATGCTACTTCTACTACTACCGATGCTGCTGCTACTATCATTAACGACTACTACTATTACTACTATTACTACTATACTATTCCTAATTATACCGCTTGTGTCAATTAATGAACACAAAATTGATAAAGCATCAACGTGTACAAATAAGATGTTGACACGAAACAAAAAAGTGCTCTTTAATGTTTCTTTGAAAGGTAATCCTTGCACAGCTTCATCAGGTTTCGCGTAATTCAGACCATTGTGAGGTACAAACATCATAGTAGTTGTCACCGTGAACGTCCTTAAAGTATATGATCATGATGTCATCATGAAGACATACCGTGATAAACACTCTCTCAACCGACCCGGAAATGACTAGAGAAAAATGTCCATTCGGGCTATAATTACTTCCGGTCAGACTAGCCTCTCTTGTTGGCAAATATGTCATGCGATCGTCACAACATACAGACAACTTCTACTACTTGCTGAAAACATGAACAATGTATATGGCAACATAACACATTCCACGTCATTTGCAGAAGGAACAACAAAATATACTATTGTTGACATACAATATCAAAAATGCTAAGGTTAATATTGATCTTTGATTGCGGTCATTCTAATAAGTTCTTTAAACTTCTCGGTCAGTTTAGTCCTCATGAGTCATTTTCAGTTTGAGGTCAAATTTTTAAAAATTCATTCATGAGATTACAGAAATTACTAATAAATAACTGTTAGTGAGGTGTTATAAGTTGTAGCAAAGAAGAGGTACAAGTATAGATATGGACATCAGTGCAAACAAGATGTGATATTGTATGTATTTAATGGAATTTAATATAAACGTTGTCGTTGTTAATATCTCATTTGTGTCACTTTGTTGCTCTTGATCCATATTTGATCAAATATAGCTATCCTCTCTGTATTTCAGATGTTTTTCTCATACACTTATTTCGAGCTTTCCTAAATTAAGCTTCTTCTTGTTTGATTTTGCATATTTCACTTTTCATTTTCAGGAACTCCCACTTGGTGATTGGAAAACAATATGCACGACTAATCAATCAGACTGTTTATCACTGCTGTGAGGGTTGGCGATCAAATGGTAGAGATTGTCCCATAGGTGAGTAGAACAGCCCACCATCCTACCTTGCGTCCTCCTCTTCTTTTAACTTTGCCTCCTTCACTCCTGAAGGTTCTTGCAGATGAATGGGGGGAGGGGGTATGTGTGTCACAAAAGGCATGAAAGTGCAGAGTGTCATATGTACGTCTAAAATGTTGCTCCTTGCATGTACTAAGAGATTAAAGCCTTAATACTTTGTATACAGTTATGAATACATGCACCGGCGACAATTGCTCCGCTCTCAACATCTTACACTAGACGAATCCTTAACTAAACTTAATCAAATCGCAACCCTAACCTTAACTCTATATCTTTGATTAATTACATTTCGGAGCAATTGTCGCCAGAGTATACTTATTGATCTGATGTTGATGGAGCTGTACGTTCACATCTTACTGGACGACCTGATATTACTCTGTTAAATTTTTCTCACAAAGGCAGTTTTACTTCAGGTTTATTTTGTAGTCGGGAACTTAGTTCAATCAATGAATGGGTAATTTTTCTTAATATCGCGTTTTGTGGTACAGCACGATTGACAACAAAGCAATAAAGTATGACATTCCTTAAACACAATTGTTTATGGTTATAATTTTCGTTATCATTCAATGTGCGTAAAAGATATTCATCATGATTATTATTTTCTTCTTTTATCTGTTATAACGATGTAGCTGTGTGTAGTCAAGGGTGTCAGCGTGGAAACTGTACGGCGCCGGGTATGTGTTCCTGCGAACCAGGGTTTATGGTAAGTTTCTGGAGTCCAATATCAAATAATCACCATCCTCATTAGATTGCAATTCATGTTTATATTTGTTACCAAGTGCATCTATTCAATTTTACAACATTCCGATTGTAGGGGCTCTCTTTTTAACGTTTCATTGCCTTCCTCGTATTTGAAACATCCTTCATTTTGGATGACGAATTTAGTGACCAAAGAGTATAATCGATCACAGTGAGATACCAAAACATGGCAATTAATATATCAAAATAAAACGGAATTTACGTATAAGAACATAATTGTATGCCAAAGGAGTTCGCATAGATTTCAATCACATGATTCTAGTCATGAATCATCGTGGCTCGTTTGTTTCGTTTAGGGTATACGTTGTGAGCTCCCGTGCCCTCGTGGACGATATGGACCATTCTGTGAGCAACAATGCAACTGTGGGCAGAGAGAATGTGACCCCGCAATGGGTAGATGTACCCCTGCTTGCCCATCGGGACACATGGGCCCCAAGTAAGTAAAGAGGACTGGAAAAGGTGGATGGGGTGGTCAAAGTCAAATAGGAGGTGCAATATTAGTTTCTCTGTTTGTTTTAATAGGTTTTATGAATTCCATCCATGTAGCTGAACAGTGGCCTAGTTTCGTAGAAAATAACATGAGGGGGAGTTGCCCCAATTTACTATCAAATTACACAAAGAAAGAAACGTAGAGAAAAACATAAAGAAAAAGAGGGGTATGAACACGAAATACTCGTGTGTCTTTGATCTCATGCATCGTCAGTCACCTGGCATTTTCACTTTGAAACTGGTTGTTCTATTCATTCGAGTATAACGTTTTCATTTCCCTTTCCTCCCTTTAAAACAATGTCGAAAACCCTTCAAAGTCACGATGACGAAATCCTGAATGAGCCAGTCATGCGAGAGCATAATTATTTTCCGTGATGAGACATGTAAATTGTATTCAGAGAAGGGCGTGTAGATATGGTCGGTTCAATTACGGAGAGGTGTGTAAATGGGAAGTGCGCATCATGAAGCCACTTCTCACCTTAGCTCTCAAATCATTCATGACGTCATAAAAAGCATATGGGGTGATTGTCTATTTGAAGAGGTAAAAGAGAGACGGTACAGTGGATCACACTGGGAAACAGTCAATGGACATTTGATCGTCATCCTTTTGACCTAGCAGCTTCCCCAAGATTATCCCGATTCTAAATTTATAGAAAGTATACATCAAAATGTTCTGTCGTGACCGAGACATGTTTCCCCTTTATTTAGCATGTCTCCCTTTAATTGCATAACGGCATGGAGGTCTAAATAATTTGATGGCCGTCATTGCTTTGTACTTTACCATGCAGCAAGAACTATAAATGCTCCCGTAGGTTTAAAGATATAATGATACCCAGTGCCTGATTGGTATTAAGGTACTCTCGCTCTCTAAGTGCCACTTCGATTGACTTTGGCGATCATGCTGTTCCACAACCCTCAGCTTCTAGCCTTCTGTATTCGTACCACTCCCAGTTCTTTCACTCCTCTCTCTTCCAACAATTTCTGCAGACTGTTCATCCAAAGTATCCTCCTTCTCCCCCTTCTCTTCCTTCCCAAAATTTTCCTTGTCAAAGCAAGATTCTCTAGGCCTTCTTTAAGGTACACATTTTCTATAATTAAATTTTGTTCAGGCTCATGTTAATGTGTTCTAAATTAAACAAGTAAATTACAATGGTTCTAAACGAGGAATGTTATTTCAGTTTTTGATCTTTGTGTTCACTTCAATGATTGATAATTATCCAACGTGTTTAGTTTGTAACTTGATCTATCTGCGATGTCATAATCAACAAATTCTAAGTCAGTCTAAGACTTAACGAATATTTGACTCGATTTAATTTTATATAAGATTTGGACGGTTTTTCAAATAGAGACGTGATTGTTTACATTTCTCCTTGTCAGCTGTGTCATGCCCTGCCCTCCCGGTCGCTTTGGACCTGACTGTGTTGACTTTTGCCAGTGTCCATTCTCCGTGGTCGGTGAAATCCTGTGTGACTCTATGACAGGAAACTGTACTGAACCGACCCTGCCACCAACGACTCGGAAAGTCTACGATTCGACGATGCTGGAAAGTACGGGTAAGTGCGTGTAAAGGATATTCACAAAGACTTCTCATTACGAAAACATCAACATGGCCGCGTTGCTCCTAGCCTACAGGCCATTTCAATCACGATAATTTAGCCACATCCTCAATCCTGTCCATTCTTTTCTAACTTGAAGGAAAGTTGTTTCAATGGATTCTATCATACACAGGAAAGGATACGTTATAAGATGCATATTTTCAGGCCTACATAATGCACCCTGCTTTTGGGTTCAAGATTAGATCCCGAAGATGCCACAGGGTGTAACATTGTGGATAACAAAACTGCAACCAATGCAGCTGCTATCCATGCACCCTGAGTACGGCAAGTTCGCATTACGATGATGCTGGTATTGCTGTGTTGTGAAGGTCGTGAAAAGTTGTATTACTTCATGGTCTATATTTTATGTTTAATCGGTGACATTGTGTGTACTGATAATACTGTCTACCCTGTCAAGAAGTGTTCTTTGATGTTATTCACCATTATTCTCTTGGGCAGATACCTTTCATGAGTTCTTCCAGTATGACACAGAGAGTCCATCCATAATAAACCCTAAGCGGAAGAACTCGTTACAGGTCAAGGCAATGCGTCTTGGTATTTCCGGTGCTGTAAGCGTCCTCCTGATGATCATATCCTTGATACTCGCCATCTACGTTTACCGGAAATTCAGGAACCGACCCTGTATTTGTCTGCAGAGGTAATTTAATTTCCCTTTTATTTGGTTACACAATATGGAATAATTAAAAGAATGGCAATTTTTGACATTCTGGGTCATGGTAAAAAGAGAATTCTAAAAGAATTAAAAATTAAATAAATTCAAAATCGGTTTGTCATTGTATTTTGTTGTTCAAAGTTCGTATCATCTGCAGAGAGCCAAAAGGGTGCTAACTCAAATCTTTAGAAGAATTTACGCCCCTTTGGCTCTCAGCATACGGTATTGTCCAAGCATTTCATCTACTTCATGAGAATTTATGTTAAAGTGTGATGTATACCAATTTAATGATCAATGATGATGGAAATATATATCAGAACTCACTATTTTATCATGTTAATACTTCGGCACTGCAATGAAAATTTGCTATATCAAATAAACTTGGATTGGAATGGATTGTCCCGAGTTCCCAACATTCATTCTTACATGTTTTTTGTATAATTTTGATTTTTATGTACTAATGTGATTTTCTCGAATTTCTCAAGTGCTCAAATCATAAGGCTATGCATTCATCTCATCAAGATAACTTCTAAAGTATTCTTTACGAGAAACGTAGTTTACCATGAATAAATATAACATCGTTCGATCTGTATATTTTTTTCCAGGAAAAAGATACGAGCAGCGATGTTGAAACAGCAAAGAGAGAGGGATGAAGGTAAATATATTTTAAAATCCACATAAGATTTGTTTTTATTTGTATGTCCTGAACAAAATATTGTCATTCATTTTCACAGTTTTATAAGATAGCAATATTGTTTGACAGTTATAGATGATTATGTACGATTTCGTAGGTATTTCAGTAGGGCGAGTAGGATGTTTAATTTAAATAATACATCAAGTTCTTCATAAGTTATAACATATTATTTAACTTTGCAATTTAATACACGCTTTATATTTTGTTTGACTTTTCAGGAAGAGGAGACCATTCAAATCATGTAGCACCAACTCCTCGGGCCCACTTTCCCAATCCGCACTTACCTCACGCCTTGCCTTACCGACTTCCCAGTCTCTGCAACTACACTGGTCTACGGCAAACTGGGAACCTACCAGGCAGCGTGCTCTTTGACCCTCTACCCGGAGTCACAGAATCAATCACCAATGTTACATCAGTAGATGTTGTACCTGTAACAATGCATCGAATGCCCGAAGAGACCATCTATGAAGTACGACCCTCGCTCGTCGCGAAGAGTCGCAGGAACCAGGATATGACCAGTGGCTACATCGAAAATGACACGTTGAGTTCGATGTCAAGAGTCGTCCAGGGTTGCGAGATAGAGATGGATAGTGCCAACAGTAGTGCCATGTACCACCGTGACCTGGATGATGAAGAACCTTATGATGAGGAGGAATATGATTATCCGTATGCTGATAATGCCAAGATACAAATGGGTTTGGATCGTTTTCAGACGAAGAGATCGCGACCTGGTGCGCATGAACACGACAACTCGATTTATGCTGTGGTTCTAGAAAACGAAAAACCGATGAATAGTCAGCATGATGGGGAATATGAACGCGAGAACCATCGCAGTCGTGAGAGTGATATCTTAGCAGACGCAGGTAATCATGGAAGAACCCACACTGATCCATTTCCTCTTCCATCCCATCTTGCGAATCCACCTTCTGATGGTACTTACACAGCTTTGATTGCAGGAACACGATCACCTTGGACGGAATCCTCATTCCCAGAAAGAACTCCTGGTAGTGGGTGTTCTACCGCACCGGCTACTATTGCCTTAATAAGAAAACCGTCAATGGGAGTTGCTCCTTCGGTAAGACCAAGGGCGTCACCGGTTGTGAAACCTATTGGTAACGCTACCTCAATACGTCCCCGGGGTATGAGTGACATACCTCGTAACTCATATGCCACAGAGAACAAATTCGTGTCATCTCGTCCTAAAAAAATTATTAGTCAGGTGGATTCTAATGGCTATACGACTGCAATTCGAGCATTTTCTTCAATGCGACAGCCGCGACGCCCAGCGACAAAACGAAAATCTAGACCTTCTATTGAATTACGACAAACACCAAGTCCTATGATACCTCCTAGGTTAAGCGAATCGGACATCCCACCGCTGTCACCCGATCCAACAGCCGATCATAGCATGAAAACTCAGCTACTTCAAGCAGTTTCGTCCAATCCGAGATATGTCAACGGGTGTATTATATCTCCCAAACAAAAACCAAAGGAAAGAACTAGATCAAGAACTCCTGCTATGCTTCGAAGAGCAAAAAACGTACTCCCTCTACCAACTATAAAGGTAGACGAAGAGAGTGAGAAACTGTATGACGATATTTTACCGTTTGGAGATTAAGAAAGGAATGTCTATGTACATTTGCTGACCAATTAGAACATATTCAAAGATCTTAGCGGATATTTTATGAACAATGATCGCTATAAAGTCCCAAGTTACGAAGACAAATTGTAATTTGAGTAATTAATGTTGTTAGAACGTATGGAATATAATTTCAACATTCATATTGTCTACTCTTGGTAGGCCATAGTGCACCATGTTGTGTTCATAGAAATAAAAGAGCACGGTGGATTTCACTTGAAACTGAAAGGTAGACATAAAACTATAATCAATTTTCTCGATTCTTTATTGATGCATACGAAAATATTTATTATGTTTATATAATTAATCCAGCTTGGTACATCGAAAACTTCGTAGTCCGACATCACATGGTCTTCTTGTTTTGCCTAGACAAGAAAAAGGCCGTGATAAAAAACGATACGTAATTCTGATAGAATACCATTTGACTACCAGACTTTATGTTAGCTTACATTAGCTTATGTAACTATGCACCATTGACTCACTATAATGTATTTGTCTATTGACATATCAACCAAATGTAACACTTGTAAAGTATTTTTAAAGCTTCATTGCTTATACAGTTTATTATCTTTCTATTTAATTTATTCATGGATGAAAAAGTGCCTGTGTAAAAACATGTATATGTAGAAGAAATACAAAATACCTGAATATAGGTAAATATTACAACTCAAATGTCTACTATGCATTTTTGTTCTTCTAATCCTAAGACATACACTTTACTTATCCTACCACTAATACGAAGGAACAATGAATTACGTTGCAAACCAAAACCTGATACAAAACTTATATCAAGTATCGATTGTAAGTCTTTCTTTGTATAGATTAAATAGCATTTCAGATTTAAAGGTTACCGAATTCCGGGGCGGCAGACAAATGGCACTCATTAGCCTAAAAGGGAATTTTCTTCACCTGTCTGATGTGACGCATATAATGGAATTACCTCGATGAGGCACTTGCTCGAACCTGAAAGCATTTCTTCTGCCTCCTCGCAAAATCCTTCAAGTCAAATTTTGATGATGGATTACGTGGAAAAGGGTGGTTTTTATCCACTTGTCTTGATTTTGAAGGAAACTTGAATAAACCGGTTAGCCCTTGCCCCCATCTGTCTCTCCACTACTTGACGATATGATTTATATGTCAGTTCTTTTTATTGTAATGTTATCAACGCTTTAATTTGATTTTGATGTAAGTCTTGACGTGTTCCAGAGCACACTTTTGTAGTGTTCGTTTTGTTATTCATTTTGATGCTAAAATAAATACACATTCACCATAAATATGGATTTACACAAAACTGAAGTAAAACAGACTAAATCAAGAGATATCCACATTGCTGTCATTAAGTAACAGTACAGTAGCAGAGTAGGAAGAGCATAAACATCCATGTAAACAAAAGAAAATACAAATACATGTTAAAAAAATGTTCTGTGTACAAATAGAATACATTTG
The DNA here is from genome assembly GCA_035222895.1 of Strongylocentrotus droebachiensis. Classification (NCBI taxonomy): domain Eukaryota; kingdom Metazoa; phylum Echinodermata; class Echinoidea; order Camarodonta; family Strongylocentrotidae; genus Strongylocentrotus; species Strongylocentrotus droebachiensis. The sequence goes on along the minus strand of JAVYIG010005374.1, from coordinate 114,520 downwards.
AACAACTTAGTAAACACCCAGTACTATATTGATCATAATATCTGCATAACGAAATAAAAACTAGTTTTGAAAATAGATATGTATATATGATGAACATAATCTTTAAAAAAGAAACAATTGCGAATATCTAGGTTTAATTAAAAAGGCGGGTATGAATATCGTTTCTTAGTAAAAAAAAAAAAAAAAAAAAAAAAACCTTAATTAAAAATGAAAGGTTTCCACTATTGTTCAGCGCATTCCTAAAGTACATGAATAAAAATCATACAACTATCCCAGAATGTTACAGCCGGATTCAGGAATTTTGCAATCAATCCGAAAGGTCTCTCCTGTGATATAATTTTGGTAGGGATATTGATTTGATGGGCTTGTACAGAACCCAGTTTTAAAGACGTGTGTCGCTAAAACCGTTATCTATGTGCATATCAGCCGGCATACTCCCGTTTCTCGATCTGCCTAAAGAAACCATGTTCCTATCATGCACACTCCTTCTGGCCGCCTCGTTGTAGACTACGCTGCCGTTGCCCGTCTCGTGACTCAGGGAAGGATTTCCCCGACTGCGCATACCGTTTGGGCGATGTCCCTGGAATTCTTGGTCGCCTGTCACTGGTCGGTCGTGAAGGCTTCGTCCACTCTGTATCGGGTCTGTTCGACTTCTATGCCTACCTGTTGGATCATGTTGAGATGCTGATGGGTGATGCCCTTGTAATTCCATCTGTTGAGATCTCTCTTGCATACGAGCCTGTAAATTGAAGTGTACAAATCAGTAGTAGAAGTCTAACATTGCAAGATAATTTCAATTGCTGTTCTAGTTTTGGAAATCGATAGAAGTGAATTCACTGAGGTATATTGACGAAGCCTCTGGATTGTCATTTGAGATGTCCTGGGTTCGATCCTTGCTCGGTTCCTAAATCCTTTGACAACGTGTTTTGCCCACATTTGATATTGCATCATCCATCTCAAAATAGAATAAGACACTTGCAACTCCCAAAGCTAACTAACAGAAATATTATTAATGTAATTTAAATACAAAACTAGCACTACATAGGTTAGTATGATATATGATAACTGAACCGTTTCTGATTTGCTAGTTTAGGAATGAGTACTTACATTGATTTCTTTACTGAATCGAAGGCCCATAGCGCTGTTCTTGAAGGTCTCTGGGTCCTGATGTTGGTGTCTCCTATCTTCTGTGAAGTACAACTGCTGCATGTTCGTGTCGTAATGAAACAGTCTCTTTTTATACCCTTCCAGTTTGTGGAGACGAACACGATAGTAAACGACGAGGACGACGAAGAAGATGATGAAGAGGAGGATGAGAATCGTGATAGGGACTAGGATAGCAAGGAGTACGACGTTAGAGGAGTTAGAGCATTGAGGCCCGGAGTATCCACTGGCGCAGCTGAAAAGGAAGATCATTCGCAAGATTTACACCGCATGATTTCAAATTTTAAAGTATTATCTATTTTCTTCTAGTCATTTTGTCAAGTTTGACAAAGCATTCAAATTATATTTAAACAGTAGCATAAACGCAATTAAAAGTACTCTTAGAATGCTTAGATACTGTTAAACAATCAGCTTGTAATTTGTATGGTTAAATGATTAACAAAATACAAACAAATTGTATCGCACTCACAATGGACATAACAGATTTAAAACAACTATATCAATGCGTTTTTACAATATGGCCATTTAAATTAAGTATAAAGTATGTTTATTACATTGTCGATTCCCTTTGAAAACTCCATTTAAAAAAAAAAGTATATTTATTAACCATTCTTACTTGATTTCAGATTAATCTAGTTTTGTTTATACATATTCCATTTGATAAAGTATTTATGACATTAATGAATATTACAATCCCCACTGATCTCAAACATGCCTTTATTTGATTTGTCTTTAACTCTCAATATTAATTGGATGTCCGAAATTATGAATAATTGTTGTCATTATTTTGGAAAAAATATAATTATTCCTTAATACAATCATGGAATAATTGGATATTGAAATACTAGTGACGGCGACATGTTAGTAATTTCTATCGCAGTGTGGGTTAAAATTGAGGAAAATCAATATGGGGAAAGATGTCATTATACCCCCCCCCCCCCCCCAGGAACACAGAACGTTCCTTGGACGTTAATTCTTTATGCGCCACATTCTTTTTCTAAATAGATACGTTTAACAAAATCTTTAACTTTATCTCAGGACTTGGGAGTATAAAATTACTCCTTATAGGTGATAAAGAGGCTGTCAACTAACCGATCAAGACCAGAAGTGGGTTATGCGTAATTATGCACTGCTACAACTTCTTTGTTATTAGGCCCTCGTGGCAATGGAAGTTTACTAAATGTTCCTTTTTTTTAAATACTTCCCGATAACGCTTTCTGTTTCCTGGGTTTGAATTTAATCATAACTAGAGAAACACATGAATAAAAAGACTTACACGCAAGTGAAATCAAAGGTGTTATAGTCAACCCTGCACTCGCCGTTGTTCTTGCAGGGCGTGGGGGAACAAAGTGCGTCCAGATCTGTGAGGAATTTACATGCCGACATATATTTAGGCCTATATACCGCATACAATAACTGTGAAACAACTGACATATCAGTGCGTTTTGATTAATTTATCTGATATTCAGTTTGAATGAATCGTGTGGAAACGATATCAAAATCAAATATTGCGGTTTTCGACGTACGTACACTTTTGCAATTTGTGTACGGATATTCTGAAAAAAAAGGATGTGAGGCTTGTCTTCAAGCTGGCCCCCTTTCAAAATATCTTGCCATTCACGGAATTATCGTTTTTTGTATTAAATGAAAGGGAAAAAAGGAATTATATGAATATAAATGTAGGTAAATAAACTGAAGATCTTTTGTTGTACCTGGGTCTGAATTTTTAAAGTAGATCTTACTATTCAATGGTAGGATAACCGGAATCATTGATGGTAATAATTCATCCAAACAGGAAAGAGCATGCAGCATTCTCACAGGAAAAATGAAAAGTAAAGTGTTACTAGAAAGTACATCAAGAGCATTATACACAGACTTAAAAATAAAAAATAATGTAGGCTTATGCTCCCTACCTGTTACATCAACTGAAACAACGCTGAATTCATCCACTGCTAGAAGAGCTTCTTCGATCTGTTCTATCAAACTTTCAACAGTTAGATCTGACGTGTACATAACGCCTATGAGTAAGTTCATTTGCATCTCGCCGTTTGACAAACTCTGAGCGTTGATGGTTGTCACGTTAACAAGATATGTTGTAGGAATCCCGAGTATTGCCGATTCAAACTGGTACAGTTCACGCGTTGGAAGGGAAAAGAAAGAGAGAAGACGTGTACAATGTAATTACACCGTATTAAATTATGTTATGTAATTATGTTGAATTATGAACATGCATTGTCTTTTAGGAAGTTTACCAAAGCGATTTCCGTGAGCAAAATTTCGGTCTAGTGCTCCTTCTACAAAATAGTCAGAAGGCCGTTTAAACCGTACAGCCCACGAAACAGACAACTTCGTGGAGAATTCACTTTGTAACTGACATTGTCGATTTCGTGTGATGTCGGTCTCGTGGGCTTTAGGACTCGTGGGCTGTAAGTCTCTTTGGCTGTAACGGTGATGTCGGTCTCGGGTGATGTAGGTCTCGTGGGCTGTAAGTCTCGTGGGCTGTAAGTCTCGTGTGGTGTAGGTCTCGTGGGCTGTAAGTCTCGTGGGCTGTAAGTCTCGTGTGATGTAAGTCTCGTGTGCTGTCGGTCTCGTGTGATTTAGGTCTCGTGGGCTGTAAGTCTCGTGGGCTGTAAGTCTCGTGTGATGTAAGTCTCGTGTGCTGTCGGTCTCGTGTGACGTAGGTCTCGTGGGCTGTAATCTCGTGGGCTGTAAGTCCCGTGTGATGTAAGTCTCGTGTGATATCGGTCCGTGGGTTGTAGGTCTCGTGGGCTTTAAGTCTCGTGTGATGTCGGTCTCGTGTGATGTCGGTCTCATGGGCTGTCGGTCTACTGGGATGTCCCGGACATGAAATTCTTAGATAATTGCAACTGAGGAGGCTTTGGTGTACCATAAGTATCTTACCGTTTCTTGGACTGTTAGAACATCTTGATTGTCCAAGGGCAAAGTTTCGCGTCTTTTTCTTTGTATGGTCATGACCGTGGTACTTGAGCCTGCATCTGTTCAAAGTTTGGGATAAATGTAATTCCAATATTCAATTTCACAATAGACATACCCCTGCTTCACAATTATGTAGGGTAAATTCATATTGATGAGTCATATCCCAGTCATATAACTTGCGCCCAAATCAAGTTTAATTCCTGTTCGTTAATTTTTCAAAACTATCGAAACCATCAATTAAACCATAAGGCATTTATCGTCAAGTACATTGGTTAGGACGTTTCCTTTCGCATTGTATTTATTTCCACGAGAGTTGCCAAAGCTGTTGTATAGGTTATTTCCTTAACTATGTTATATATACATATATTTGAATTGCCAAAATTTATATGAACGACATTGATATCCAGAGTGTTCCATCCCAAACATCATCATCATCACCATTATACTAAATTGATTTAATTGTATATCAGGAATAATCAATCTTCTTTTACCAGGTTCTGTCGGTGAGGGGGTTGATACGTTCATGACCGTGACACTTATTAAGCCTGCATCTGTTCAAAATTTGGAATAAATGTAATTCCAATATTTAATTTCACAATAGACATATCCCTGCTTCACAATTATGTAGAGAAAATTCATATTGATGAGTCATATCCCAGTCATATAACTTGCGCCCAAATAAAATTGAATTTCTGTTCGTTTATTTTTGAAAACTACCGTAAATAACAAACAACCGATTTACATCGGGTATTTAAACAATTATTATGACCATATCATTTTCATTCTGCATTAAAAAAAAAAGAATCCTCCTTAATTTCATTTGACAGATAATGTTATTTGAAAGAGTGAGATAATCATATCGATGAGTACGTGGTAATTGGTTAGGATGTTTCATTAAGCTGTTGTATAGGTTATTTCCTTAAATATGTTTGCATAAAAATTGGGGACCCCATATAAACGACATTGATATCCAGAGTGTTCCATCCCACAAGTATATAGAAAATAAATGAATTGAATAAAAGAGATAAATTTGAACTTGAAATGCTTACTTCCACATGTAGGAAGTACTTCACTCCACGATCCCGTAGCGTTACACGTGACCAGAACACTGGCGTTACCGGTTTCATTGCATTTGAAGTCACAAATTTTCAGAGGTGAGACGCTCCCATTACAGGTCGTATAATTAGTTACATTCATTGGCACTGTACATACTATCGCTAAAAGATTATGAATGTTAAGCAGCAAATTATGTTAGCGACATTCGTGCTGACCAGGCTCAGATGCCACAGGTGGAAATTAAATGAATTGCATTTAAGAGTAAAATAACTTTGAACTTAAACTTTGAAACGTTACACTTTGTTCATTTGCTGTTATTTTTCAACATAATTTCATGTATGTCTGAATTAGTGAAAAAAGATGACTAAAAATAATTAGGAAAAGATGATTATAAAGAATGATCGCGTATCGTGATTGTTAAGGATCGTCAAAATAGTTGACTAACAGATAAATCTCTAGCTAAAAATCACAATGTGAGAAGCACTTCACAAAGGTTTGTGTATATTGGATATCAATATTCTTACTGTTGTTATCATTAACATCATTATCATCAGCATCATCATCATCATCATTATACCAATTGAATTAATTGTATATATCAGGATTGATCAATAATCTTTTACCAGATTCTGTCGGTGAGGGGGTTGAGGATAATGATGATGTAGACATCGATTCTGTTTGAGGGTTAGAAGCTGAAGTACCGGAAGATGGTACGGTCACTGTGTGAGAAGAACAAAGATAATCTCAGGATTATTATGATATCTCACCATTTATAATTTCGCATTTCTTTTCATGAAACGGATATACACTAAAGATCATCCTATAATTGATTTAATAAGAATAACATAAATATTTGTTTTTGTTTAGCAAAGAAAAAACAAAAATGTACACTTGTATAATAACTTTTGTATACTTTTTAAAATGATTTTTGTAATTTACTTTGTAAAATGGAAATAAAGCTCGAACTTGAACTTGAACTTGAAGTTGAACTAGAATATAAAATTATTTTCAATATCTTACTTTATTTACACAATTATACAAAAATAGGGTTCAAAAGCTTAAGGAACGATGGCTCCGGGGTCGAGCAGTCATACTGCTCCGGTTGTCTCATTTCGCCAGCACAAACTTAGGCTAGTTCGCGTATATAGCAGACGGCAATCGGCGGATCAGACGACACTTGATAGTGAGTTTGTATATGAGATTGCTTTGCTAAATATAAATACAACAATCTTTTCCATATCTTTAAACTATCTTTGGAATCTGATAATTAAACAGTTAGTAAACTAAACCTACCAAACTACATAATACAATGAAATACTTGACTGAAAGTAGGGGAGTTTGATGTGGTGCACAATTGCATCCCTCTGTTAATAATCGAATAGTCCATGGTGTCATGAATATTCATGTTTTTGCTTACCTCGGCAAAATGCTTGCATATACTAAATGGAAAAAATACGGTGGGGGTGTTGGATGAAATGGACATAATGAACAAATCAGAACTGATAATTCATGCTTCTTATCCTCCGTTTGCTTGACTTATAACCATACAATCGCGTGGTAAATTGAGTCCAAAGTTCGACTTGTTGTACATGTGTTATATAGGCAATGGCGAGCTTGCTACCTATTTTGATCAAATTACAGTGGGTGAACTTTCAAAAGTCAATGGGACATGAGGGTTCCAATGAAAGAGCTAGTGATAAAGTACGTCGGGGTGTATGTGCTTTTCGTTTAAACAAAAAAAAATAACGATTTTTGTTTGTAAAAGTCCATAGGCTAACGTACATGTTAGGCTGCTTGACTGCTGCTAGACTCTGCCAATAGGGGCGTTCTCAAATGAGACTAAACTGAGCTATATGTGTTTTATATTGCTTATTTTTATAATTTCTTGTTATGTGAAATTATGAGGAAGGAAATAAAATATCATTTAAAACAAAAAAATATGTGTCTCGTATACCAGAGGTCCAAGGTTCGAATCTAAGTCAATACGTTCATGTCCTTTGGTAAGGTATCAATTCCCATTACCGCGTCCATCGGAGAGGACTTACAGCCGTCACTCACATGGCTGCTTATTTACATGCAGCATACATGCATTCATGGTAGCAGTCAGGTATAACAATCAACATCATAATGAGTATTATTTTATTTTTTTTAATGAATTTCATCATGATTATTATTATGATTAATGTATTTCATCACTAGTATTATCAATTCGTTATCATTATCGTTATGATTATTATTATTATTATTGTTATTATTATTGTTGTTGTTATTATTATTGTAATTATTATTATTATCATGTCTTATTTAGTATTAGCATTAGTATGGTAGTAGAAGTAGTATTAATAGTAGTATAGTAGTGGTAACATGATCATCATTATTATTATTAACATTATCATTATTAGTATTAGTATTATTATCGAAATCATGATAATCATTATTATTATTCTTATTATTATTATCACAATCATTATCACCATCATCATCATCATCATTATACCAAATTGAATTAATTGTATATCAGGAATAATCAATAATCTTTTACCAGGTTCTGCCGATGAGGGGGTTGATGATGGTGAAGACGTCGAGTCCGTTGGAGGGTTAGAAGCTGAAGTAGCGGTAGATGGTGCGGTCGCTGTGTGAGAAGAACAAAGATAATCTCAGGGTTATTATGATTTTTCACCGTTCATAGTTTGTGTTTTTCTTTCTTTTTAATTGGACACACACAACAAATACAAATATGAACTGATTTTGAAAGTCATTGACAAAATGGAGAAAAAAAATGGTGTCAATAGGAAAAAGTGCAACGGCTCAGTGGTAGACAAGTGGTCCCGTAAACAGAAGGTCCCTGGTTCTAAACCAAGGTAAGGCATTGATCCTCATTACTAATTCCCTCGGAGAGGACTTAAAGTCGCCGGTCCCTTGAATGCTTACTTATATGCAGCATACATTATTTCATAGCAATTAGGTAAAGGTCATGGTCATCATTATCATTATTATGTTTAATTGATCGCTATCTACATATTGTTATCATTATTATTTTTATTATTAGTAATAGTAGTTGTCGAAGTAGTATATAGAAGTAGTTTCATGACCATCATTATTATTACTATTATTATTATCTTTAACATCATATCATCATTATTATTATTATTATTATCATTATCATCATCATCACCACTATGCCAATTTAGTTAATTGTATATCGGTAATAATCAATAATCTTTTACCAGGTTCTGTCGACGAGGTCGTTGATGATGGTGAAGACGTCGAGTCCGTTGGAAGGTTAGAAGCTGAAGTAGCGGTAGATGGTACGGTCGCTGTGTGAGAAGAACAAAGATAATCTCAGGGTTATTATGATATTTCACCATTCATAGTTTGTGTTTTTCTTTCTTTTTAATTGGACACACACAACAAATACAAATATGAACTGATTTTGAAAATCATTGACAAAATGGAGGGAAAAAAAATGGTGTCAAAAGGAAAAAGTGCAACGGCTCAGTGGTAGACAAGTGGTCCCGTAAACAGAAGGTCCCTGGTTCTAAACCAAGGTAAGGCATTGATCCTCATTATTAATTCCATCGGAGAGGACTTAAAGTCACCGGTCCCTTGGATGCTTACTTATATGCAGCATACATTATTTCATAGCAATTAGGTAAAGGTCATGATCATCATTATCATTATTATGTTAAATTGATCGCTATCTAAAAATTGTTATCATTATTATTGTTATTACTAGTAATAGGAGTAGTAGTCGAAGTAGTATATAGAAGTAGTTTCATGACCGTCATACTATTATTATTATCATTAACATCATATCATCATTATTATTATTATTATTATCATTATCATCATCATCACCACTATGCCAATTTAGTTAATTGTATATCGGTAATAATCAATAATCTTTTACCAGGTTCTGCCGATGAGGGGGTTGATGATGGTGAAGACGTCGAGTCCGTTGGAGGGTTAGAAGCTGAAGTAGCGGTAGATGGTGCGGTCGCTGTGTGAGAAGAACAAAGATAATCTCAGGGTTATTATGATATTTCACCGTTCATAGTTTGTGTTTTTCTTTCTTTTTAATTGGACACACACAACAAATACAAATATGAACTGATTTTGAAAGTCATTGACAAAATGGAAAAAAAAATGGTGTCAATAGGAAAAAGTGCAACGGCTCAGTGGTAGACAAGTGGTCCCGTAAACAGAAGGTCCCTGGTTCTAAACCAAGGTAAGGCATTGATCCTCATTACTAATTCCCTCGGAGAGGACTTAAAGTCGCCGGTCCCTTGAATGCTTACTTATATGCAGCATACATTATTTCATAGCAATTAGGTAAAGGTCATGGTCATCATTATCATTATTATGTTTAATTGATCGCTATCTACATATTGTTATCATTATTATTTTTATTATTAGTAATAGTAGTTGTCGAAGTAGTATATAGAAGTAGTTTCATGACCATCATTATTATTACTATTATTATTATCTTTAACATCATATCATCATTATTATTATTATTATTATCATTATCATCATCATCACCACTATGCCAATTTAGTTAATTGTATATCGGTAATAATCAATAATCTTTTACCAGGTTCTGTCGACGAGGTCGTTGATGATGGTGAAGACGTCGAGTCCGTTGGAAGGTTAGAAGCTGAAGTAGCGGTAGATGGTACGGTCGCTGTGTGAGAAGAACAAAGATAATCTCAGGGTTATTATGATATTTCACCATTCATAGTTTGTGTTTTTCTTTCTTTTTAATTGGACACACACAACAAATACAAATATGAACTGATTTTGAAAATCATTGACAAAATGGAGGAAAAAAAAATGGTGTCAAAAGGAAAAAGTGCAACGGCTCAGTGGTAGACAAGTGGTCCCGTAAACAGAAGGTCCCTGGTTCTAAACCAAGGTAAGGCATTGATCCTCATTATTAATTCCCTCGGAGAGGACTTAAAGTCACCGGTCCCTTGGATGCTTACTTATATGCAGCATACATTATTTCATAGCAATTAGGTAAAGGTCATGATCATCATTATCATTATTATGTTAAATTGATCGCTATCTAAAAATTGTTATCATTATTATTGTTATTACTAGTAATAGGAGTAGTAGTCGAAGTAGTATATAGAAGTAGTTTCATGACCGTCATACTATTATTATTATCATTAACATCATATCATCATTATTATTATTATTATTATCATTATCATCATCATCACCACTATGCCAATTTAGTTAATTGTATATCGGTAATAATCAATAATCTTTTACCAGGTTCTGCCGATGAGGGGGTTGATGATGGTGAAGACGTCGAGTCCGTTGGAGGGTTAGAAGCTGAAGTAGCGGTAGATGGTGCGGTCGCTGTGTGAGAAGAACAAAGATAATCTCAGGGTTATTATGATATTTCACCGTTCATAGTTTGTGTTTTTCTTTCTTTTTAATTGGACACACACAACAAATACAAATATGAACTGATTTTGAAAGTCATTGACAAAATGGAAAAAAAAATGGTGTCAATAGGAAAAAGTGCAACGGCTCAGTGGTAGACAAGTGGTCCCGTAAACAGAAGGTCCCTGGTTCTAAACCAAGGTAAGGCATTGATCCTCATTACTAATTCCCTCGGAGAGGACTTAAAGTCGCCGGTCCCTTGAATGCTTACTTATATGCAGCATACATTATTTCATAGCAATTAGGTAAAGGTCATGGTCATCATTATCATTATTATGTTTAATTGATCGCTATCTACATATTGTTATCATTATTATTTTTATTATTAGTAATAGTAGTTGTCGAAGTAGTATATAGAAGTAGTTTCATGACCATCATTATTATTACTATTATTATTATCTTTAACATGATATCATCATTATTATTATTATTATTATCATTATCATCATCATCACCACTATGCCAATTTAGTTAATTGTATATCGGTAATAATCAATAATCTTTTACCAGGTTCTGTCGACGAGGTCGTTGATGATGGTGAAGACGTCGAGTCCGTTGGAAGGTTAGAAGCTGAAGTAGCGGTAGATGGTACGGTCGCTGTGTGAGAAGAACAAAGATAATCTCAGGGTTATTATGATATTTCACCATTCATAGTTTGTGTTTTTCTTTCTTTTTAATTGGACACACACAACAAATACAAATATGAACTGATTTTGAAAATCATTGACAAAATGGAGGAAAAAAAATGGTGTCAAAAGGAAAAAGTGCAACGGCTCAGTGGTAGACAAGTGGTCCCGTAAACAGAAGGTCCCTGGTTCTAAACCAAGGTAAGGCATTGATCCTCATTATTAATTCCCTCGGAGAGGACTTAAAGTCACCGGTCCCTTGGATGCTTACTTATATGCAGCATACATTATTTCATAGCAATTAGGTAAAGGTCATGATCATCATTATCATTATTATGTTAAATTGATCGCTATCTAAATATTGTTATCATTATTATTGTTATTACTAGTAATAGGAGTAGTAGTCGAAGTAGTATATAGTAGTAGTTTCATGACCATCATTATTATTACTTTTATTATCATTAACATCATATCATCATTATTATTACTATTATTATTATCATTATCATTATCACTGATCACCACTATGCCAATTTAGTTAATTGTATATCGGTAATAATCAATAATCTTTTACCAGGTTCTGTCGGTGAGGGGGTTGATGATGGTGAAGACGTCGAGTCCGTTGGAGGGTTAGAAGCTGAAGTAGCGGTAGATGGTACGGTCGCTGTGTGAGAAGAACAAAGATAATCTCAGGGTTATTATGATATTTCACCATTTATAGTTTGTGTTTTTCTTTCTTTTTAATTGGACACACACAACAAATGCAAATATGAACTGATTTTGAAAATCATTTACAAAATGACACAAAGATATGGTGTCAAAAGGAAAAAGTGCAACGGCTCAGTGGTAGACAAGTGGTCCCGTAAACAGAAGGTCCCTGGTTCTAAACCAAGGTAAGGCATTGATCCTCATTACTAATTCCCTCGGAGAGGACTTAAAGTCGCCGGTCCCTTGGATGCTTACTTATATGCAGCATACATTATTTCATAGCAATTAGGTAAAGGTCATGATCATCATTATCATTATTATGTTAAATTGATTTAATTGTATATCGGTAATAATCAATAATCTTTTACCAGGTTCTGTCGATGAGGGGGTTGATGATGGTGAAGACGTCAATTCTGTTGGAGTGTTAGAAGCTGAAGTATCGGTAAATGGTAAGGTCGCTGTGTGAGAAGAACAAAGATAATCTAAGGGTTATTATGATATGTCACCGTTCATAGTTTGTGTTTTTTTCTTCTTTTTAATTGGACACACACAACAAATACAAATATGAACTGATTTTGAAAATCATTTACAAAATGACACAAAAAAATGGTGTCAAAAGGAAAAAGTGCAACGGCTCAGTGGTAGACAAGTGATCCCGTAAACGATCCCGGGTTTGAAACCAAACTAAGGCATTAATCCTCATTACTAATTCCCTTGGAGAGGACTTAAAGTCGCCGGTCCCTTGGATGCCTACTCATATGCAGCATACATTATTTCATAGCAATTAGGTAAAGGTCATGATCATCATTATCATTGTTATGTTAAATTGATCGCTATCTATATATTGTTATCATTATTATTTTTATTACTAGTAATAGTAGTAGACGAAATAGTATATAGTAGTAGTTTCATGGCCATCATTATTATTACTTTCATTATCATTAACATCATATCATCATTATTATTACTATTATTATTATCATTAACATCATTATCATCATTATTATTATTATTATTATCATCATTATCATCATCATCAACATTATGTCAATTTAGTTAATTGTATATCGGGAATAATCAATAATCTTTTACAAGGTTCTGCCGATGAGGGGGTTGATGATGGTGAAGACGTCGAGTCCGTTGGAGGGTTAGAAGCTGAAGTAGCGGTAGATGGTACGGTCGCTGTGTGAGAAGAACAAAGACAATCCCAGGATTATTATGATATTTTAGTAGTCAAAATTTCGTATTTAATTTGAAAATGGAGACACACAACAAGTCAAAATATTAATTGATTTTGTCTTTCTTCATTTACACAATCACAAAAGTAGGATGTTACAATGTGATTAAATAAATAAATTATCTACATCAATATTTTGAGTACTTCCTATGAATAATTTAAATGACACTAATTCTAGTTAAATGATTTCTGAAGGGAAAAAACTGCGAACAAAAAAATTACCCTGTGGTGGATAATACTGGTCCTATATACATCTTTTTTTAATACATATTGCAGTTTAGAGATTAGAAAGCCCATTTCACACGAGGAGTCTTTTAGATTGCGGTATTACATGAGCCAATTAAGTCTGTGATGCGAAATAACAGCGATTCAAAGCGAATTTTGCACTGTCCATTTTGAACTTAATTTCACTTGGCGCGCAAAAGATTGCAATAGTCGCTGACGCAGTAGTTCGTACGCAGATAGTGACTGTTGAGCAACGGACTTATGCGCAGTTCGTGATTCGTAAAACAAAACAAAGAATCAAGCAAACACATCTTATGTTGCGTAAGTTACTGCAGCAATGTGTACAAGTTACTTGCCATATTTGAAATTTCTATTATAAGTTTTTCTGTCCATTTTAACACTTGTTTCATTCAATTTCGTCACTAAACTTTGTGATCTTGCACACCTCAATTTTGTCACTAAACTTTGTGATCTTGCACACCTCAATTTCGATTGTAGAACTTTGTCCGATCAATGTAATCATTGTGCATCATATTTCGTCAATGTCAAATCAAGTTTCTTAATCAGATAAGAAAAACATACACATTTTAATTGACAGGTGTACAGACAGGTTTTCTTTCATGAATTTCCATGGAATCATGGAATTCATGGAATTGAATGACACGAAGGCATATTTTAGTCGATTGTTCTCGACGAGAGAAACAAAAGTATGGATTTTCCCATAAGCTGTTATCCACAGCATACTTTGTGTGAACAAAATGAAATCCCCTGTAATAGTTGGTGGCATTGTATCCACACTAATAATTTACATTGTTGCTCATCGTATATTCAACCTGATAAAAACTTGAACAATCAATGCATAGCCAAAATTAAGAATGTGAAACTCAGATACATGTATTTAAAAAAAAAAAAGCAATTGTCGACGCTAATGGTACTGAAAATGAATATTATTAGACCTACGCTCAGTGTTCAAAAATAATGCAAACGTATAAACATACAGCAAGTTTCAGGAAGAAATGAAAAGACAAAGCGTAATTACTATAACAAACAAACAAGTGACGAACTTGAATGTCGCTTTGATGAAATCGATTAAAAAGTGACGAAAATTATTCATGAAAATTGCAAAAGGGCAGCCGTGGATGATGAACTTGATTTTTCTTCGACGAAATTGGACGTAAAATGATTTTTAAAAATTGGACAAAGTTCGAAAATGAATGCCAACAGACGAAATTGACTGTGTTATGTAAAGGAAGTTTCGGGACGAGATTGAATGAAAACGTTTTGAAACTGAATGAAAAACGGAAAGAAAACCTATAATAATTAATATTATATCCTGAATCAAAATTATATTGGGTTTGATCTGTTAAGAGCTCTTTACAAGACCAAAATTTGTTCAACCATTTTAAGATTGCCCTGAAAAAGTACTATTTGTTAGTACTATATTTGGGAGTTGAAAACAAAAATTGATAAATTTCGTTAAATTCAACAAAAATTATTACAATGTTTAAAACATTATATTTCAAATTAATTGTTCTTTTTATTATTTTTTTGGTTTAAAAAAAAAAAAAAAAAAAAAAAAAAAAATCGTGTTTGTAATTGTTGATGCAGGATATAAAACAAATATCCCCTGCCTTCTTTCCGAGGAAGTCGGTGACTCCAATAGTTCTATTTGTTTCGGGGCTGCGCCCCTAAGCTTTAACAATTCAGTGTGTTGTATATTTATAATGATTTGCTACTTGTTTATTGTATCATACAGAGGGGTTCGAAATCACCTCAACAATTTGCGAACTACCTTGAAAAAAAAGTATTATGAGACTGGTGTTCAAGAAAATAAGACAAACCCCCGGAACCTTTGGAAACTCCTAAAATCTTTTAATGCATTAATCTGTAAATGATATACATGGTTTGAAGATCAATGGAGTCGTTGAAGCTGATAAATCTGTTATTGTAAACGAATTAAATCTCCCAGAAAAGAATGTTCTCTCTCCGAATCAATCAGGCTTTCGTAAAGGTCATAGATTGTTTTAACCTATGTTTCTGGCTTTATTTACAGACATATAGACAAGGGTCACATGACAGACGCGATCTTCATAGACCTGCACAAGGCTTTCGACGCTGTAGATCGTAAAATACTGTTAGAAAAGTTGTTTAAGTACGGTATACTGGGTCAAGAAACTGATTGGTTCATGGAATATTTGAGTGATTGGAAACAAACAGTTTTACTTGGACAATTTGAATCAGATTGGGATACGACTGTGTCAGGCGTACCACAAGGCGCCAATTCAGGTCCACTTTTGTACTGTAATGCTGTACTGTTTTTAGTAGTCCAAGAAGTGAGGACGTTGAATCGGCCTTGAACCTGATTGAAAACTAGTTTATGAGTAGGTCAAAGAAAACAACCTGGTATTAAACCACACAAAAACAGAATTTATGTTATTTGGTTCACAAATAAAATTAGCTAAACTTGAAAAATCTTTTCGCATTCAACTCGAGCAACACCAAATCTCTCAGGTTTATACCTATAGATACGTAGAGTCTGGCTAGATCCAACATTCATCTGGAAAGAACATGTGACAAAAACAAGTAAAAAGATAGGGTCAAGGGTAGCATTACTTGATCGTTCAAAAAGATACCTACCTTTGGAGGGACTGAAGCTTCTTGCCAATGCATTAATTTTGCCTTTATTTATTTGAATATTGCTGTAATACACGGTTTAATTGTTCACAAAAGTCCGAGATGTAATCATTAAACAACACAAGAAAATGGTCAGAGTAATCCTGGAGGCCAATGTAAGAACCCCGACTGAAGAAAAGTTGATAGACTCAAGTTGGGTTAGCATTCAAAATAGGTGGAATTAATAATCAAACTCCGATCTATATTTTACAAATGATTCAAAAATCCCAATATGTACAAAACATTAGAACGCGCAAAATAAAAACACAGATGGGAAAACATGGTGCGGCTCTTCGGAATAATTTACCTAATTTGTTAAGAAATGCGCCATCAAATTCGTCATTTATTCTTTTGTTTTGGCGTTATGATTATCGTAATAATTGAACTGGTCCATTGTGTTGTTTTTTGTTTATTTTCTTTTGTTCGAAAATGTTGTACCTAAATTTATTTTGTCTCGATTTGTATTGTTTACGTCGAAATGTTTGCAAATGTTGTATTTTTTGTAGGGCCTCCACGGAAAACAGTATTTAACTACTGATGGAGCCAATAAATAAATAAAAGATCAATCATGAACATTCTGGTACGGTACTACGAAAGAAAGAGATGTTTATTGCTTTGCTTAGTACGTATATGTTTAATAGTCATACACAACGTATATAATTATGAAAACGACTTACCGTTCTGGCAGTTCTTGCCTTCATATCCAGGTACACAGGTACAATTATAGTCATTTAAGAGATCTATACATGTACCATTGTTAACACACGGGTTAGAAGCACATTCATCCGTCTCTGATAAAAGTAGGAGGTCACAAAAGTAGAGATCAGAAAGTGCAATTGGCCTAATTTGATAATATATGATAGTAGACAAAATATGATAGTAGACTAGCCAAGACGTACAGTATGTATATATCTTCTTCTTTTTTTTATGGGGGGGAGGGCATATAAATAGATAGGCTGGTGTAAACAGTGATGTTAGAATGGGTTCAGGTATAATTGTCTTACTGGTGCATTGGAGACCTTCGGGGAGAAAAAAAAACCCAAACAGAGTAACAGTAAAAGCAGGGTGTGAGTGGGGGGTCGTAAAACCTTCTTCTCATTAACGCATGATCCCTCCATCTCCCCTCTCCCTCCCCCATCCCTTCCCCTCTACCCCTCTCCACCTCTTCCTCCTCTCCCCTCTCTCTGTCCATCTTCTGTGTCTCTCTCTCTCTTTCTGTCTCAGAGTCTCTCTCTCTCTCTCTCTCTCTCCTCTCTCTCCCCTCTCTCTCTTCTTTCTTTCTTTCATTTGTCATCACCAGTATGGGGCGCCAAGTGTTACCCTAGTTTTTCGGTATAAAATCACCTCATTTTGTTACAAAATTTGTACCGAATTCATTTTGTTACAAAATGATTTGTACCGAATTTATTTTGTTACAAAATTTTTACCGAATTCATTTTGTTACAAAATGATTTGTACCGAATTCGTTTTTTTACAAAATCATTTTTACGGAATTCATTTTGTTACAAAATTATTTTTACCGAATCTATTTTGTTACAAAATTTGTACTGAATTGATTTTGTTGCAAAATGACTTTTACCGAATTCATTTAGTACCGAAAAACCAGGGTAACACTTGGCGCCTTTGGACGCCAAGTGTTACCCTGGTTTTTTCGGTAACACTTTGCGCCTTGGGTCGCCAAGTGTAACCCTGGTTTTTCGGTATAAAATCACCTCATTTTGTCACAGAATATACTCAAAACTGTATTTTGTAACAACATTATGTTATTATTATTATTATTATTATTTATTAGGCCAGTCATAAAAGCACAATACAAATACATTTTGACAGATCATGCAATACATAAACAATACAAAAGGAAAAGGGAGGGAGCAACATGTGGGCCAGGGCTCACAAAAGTGAAATTCAACACTATTACCCGGAGGCATGTGAGCCCTCACAATTTATTTTGCGCAAAGTGTTACCGAAAAAACCTGGGTAACACTTGGCGTCCAAAGGCGCCAAGTGTTACCCTGGTTTTTCGGTACAAAATGTATTCGGTACAAAGTCATTTTGTAACAAAATGAATTCGGTAAAAGTCATTTTGCAACAAAATCAATTCAGTACAAATTTTGTAACAAAATAGATTCGGTAAAAATAATTTTGTAACAAAATGAATTCCGTAAAAATGATTTTGTAACAAAACGAATTCGGTACAAATCATTTTGTAACAAAATGAATTCGGTAAAAATTTTGTAACAAAATAAATTCGGTACAAATCATTTTGTAACAAAATTTATTTTGTTACAAAAGTTTCTAACAAAATAAAATTTTGTTACAAAATAAATTCGGTACAAATCATTTTGTAACAAAATGAATTCGGTACAAATTTTGTAACAAAATGAGGTGATTTTATACCGAAAAACTAGGGTAACACTTGGCGCCCCATACACCAGTTGATGGGAAGAGGGTACGTGCTTCTCATTGGTCTATAGCTACGCCACTATAGATATACTTCTACTTCTACTTCTACGACGATACTCAGCAGGATCCATAAGTCAGGATGTAGTGCTGAGGAATAAACTATCTAGTTCTTTGTCTAGATGCTTGGTGGAAGCGCTCCCTTGAAGCCCTCCCTTGAAGCATAGGAAAAAGAATTTGAACTTTCTGAGAACAGTTAGGGGATATTCATGAAAAATCTTACCATTGCACGATGGAATGTCAGGTGTAAACATTCCTATTTCACAGACGATGGATTTATTGTGAGTGATGGTGTATCCTGCATCACACTGAAACATGCATACTGTATTACATGATACACTATCATTGGTCCTGCAGGTCTGCGATGTGAGGTGATCTGGTAGTTGTCCGACAGAGCATTCAGCTTTCATGGAAACGAGAAGGAAATAATCAGACCGGTAAATATAGACACTGTATTACAACTATTGGCTTTCAACTATTTTTGTTCTCGATCACAGAGAATACTTTTAAAAGACAAAATATCATTTTAATTTTAATTTTGCATTTCAGCTTGTTACATAAGGGAGAAAAGTGTGTATTCCAACAATAGCTTTAGGTAACACCTAAAGATGTAAGGAAGAGCGTCGAGAGAGGGTGTTATCACCCCCAGTCTATGCGTATATAACAGTACGACTATGGGAGTCATCCATTCATGAATATTTTATTAAAGACGGTTTTAATTTAATTCTAACATATTATCAATCGTGTTAACAAACATTTCGTTGAATATTTACACAACGGTGCGCAATCAGTCGGAACAAGCTGAACTCAAAACGAGGGGGAAATCAGAGGTATACCGGATATTCCCATATATCTCTATCACGTTAATTCTTATTGCAATAAAAACGTTGATACTTACTATCGACTGTAAACTTGACCCGATTTTTATATTACGTTTGATGAAAATCTTCCGAAGTGTATACCTTTATACATTTATTCTACATTGGTGATCGAATGGAGCTAAAACTAATGCTTTTAATGATATGCTCGTAGTACATGAGGCGTCATTTTGATTGCGTCAAACATTTCGCGTCGAATTGAGCTGATAAGGGTAGTAGCCCATACGCAGGAACTTAAACAAAATGTTTACTCCTGTTATTATGCAACCACTCTTTGTACGATAACACTTTCGCATGGCGCATCAAAAGCTGCAGCACTCCATGACGCAGCCCTACGTCAGCTAAATGACACCTCGAGTGCAACACGTATTGTACTCACCAAATGAAGGTCTGGGTGGTCGTGACGTCAATGGAGAAGAACATGAACAGGTGATGTTTGATCTTATACACACATCCTCATCGGATAGCGCCACTACATACATCATGGTCAGCACTGCAACGCATATGGCTGACTGCCAAAGCTGGGAATAAATAGGACAAAGATTACATTCAATTTTGTTATTGTGATTCGGTGACAATAATATGGTTTTACTGCCAATAAGATGTTACTACACTTCCCCTCTTCCAACGCCCAATGAAACTGTTATTACCTTCTTTTAAAGAGGAAAGTATTTATTTCCATTTGAGCCTGCGAATTAGTAAATAACTATTATTGAATTGAGACACAGAAATATTTGATCATGAGATAGTGAACAAAATACAATAAGACAAAATCATATTGAGCATTTAACCCTAAAATGGCCGGGCTATTTGAAGTCTTAGTACGGCCGTTATGGCCCCCCTTAAGATCTCCACGAAAATTTGCACGCATGTCAAGTGAAGTGTTAAGAATAATATGATAATTTCAATTTTTTGAAAACTTTACCTATTTGCATATTTATGGTAATTTATGCAAATAAGGTCATAAAATCAATATTAGCCATAAATCATATATTATTCATAGTTAAGCATTCTTTTTCACCACATATATTCATTAGAACATTTAGAATAATAATACAACAAAATTTGGAAGAGTCAGCTTATTCCTTAAGTTATCTCTTGTTTTGATAATTTCTTATGTATTTCAATGTTTTTTTAACTTATGTATTTGTTTGTGTTTGTTGTTTTATTTCATTTCTTACTAAAATTCAACTATTTTGACCCCAAAACAACCACCTAATCATTAAACAAGAACCAATAGCCAATGTTTGATCTATTTTTAGAAAAAATGACATTTCCATATGTTTTATACACAAATCACAAAAATGAGCGATTTTCGGGCTGACATGCAAAGACAAAAGGTCACGTGACCTTGAAACTTTAGGTCCGATTTTCAACAAAAAAATTGTTTAAAGATGCGAAAGACTCGAAAGAAAAACGTCAGCGAGCGGCGGGGCGGCATCCATATGTGTTCCCGAGGAATCGGAAAAATCGTGGAGGGGGGCATAATGCCCCCCCCCCCCCCGGCCTTATTAGGGTTAAGTAGATGAGTGTGTACTTCATCCCACATAACCATTTTGAAAAGAATTTCAGATCACCAAATATGCAAAGTAACGAGCCCTTTCAAGGCGCTCCTTTATCAAACCATTAATATTGCCAAGGTAGATTTGACTAGCAGAATGGCAGAAGTTATCATAAGTGACTTTTGTATATTCCTGCAAGGTGGTCAGTATGATTATGGCAGATATAAACACTCAAATTGATTGAAGATGTGCGTTGTGCGTGTTCATGGATCTGAATGATCAGGCCAGGCCTATACTGTAAAGCCAACAAAGGCATTGCATTGAGCGCTATTTATATATATATATATATGAATCAAAATTATTTTAATATCATTAATAATTATAAGAGGTGAAACAGGAAAATTACAGTAACTGAATGTAGTTTTGTTTTTTCTTTCCTTATCCCTTTTAGAAGTTGACAGCGGCCCACACATCCCATGTTCTGACTGAATCACAGTAGTAGTCCTTAACAGTATGGCAGAGGCGACTGATGTTCCATTTCTTCTTTTCTGTCCAAAAGTCTGCGATTGCTACCGATGTGCTTTGAAGTTCGGAGACATGTCTTTTTACGGGCTGCTCTCCTCTAACAGCCCCCTAAACCCATGAGGCGTGTCCACCCAATAGAGAATCGAAGATGTTCTTTCGATAAAAAACTGTTGTAACCTTTACTAACCAAACACCTGCCAAACATGAACAGTTTGTATGTGATTACTTATACCTTATACCGTAGGCCTATTCAAGAGCAAATCAATCATAATATTCATAAGGGCGTATAACCCAGAAAGAAAGACAAGCCGAATGATTATCCTGCCTTATACCTTTGTACCCTTTGCACAATTCATATCTATCTTTGTGTTAATCATTCACATCAATAACCAGTCAATGGTAACAGTACTGAGCAATGATCCAGTACTGTATGCAGACCACTCGATGTATTGGCCCTTTTACACGAGGGTCCAAGCATCGCCATTTCTCCAACATCCCGATATTACGATGGAAGTTAGACCACGGGGTCGTAACTTGTAAGGCAAAATAAATGCATACATAGGATACTCTTGTTGTACGAGTTCCTTCCAGTGTAAAATTTCCATACTTCAGTCAAATCACGATTTTGGACATTGGTGTAAACGAGCTACAAGTGTATTTGCTCGTATGAGAATGTTTGTACAAGATTTTATATAAACAGTTTACTCTGCAAATACCAAGGTTCATACCACATTTTAAACAGTTTGAATGCATTTATATTTGTCATGAATACTTTGTGATCATAACTGAACAAAATATTTTTGGTTATATGGGAAACACTTTTCAAAAAGGCAAAGAAGTACTGTTTTCAAAAATTACATTGCCCAAATTTAGAAACCTATACACATTAGGGTATTGGTGATAGGGGGGCGTCAAACTTATCTTGGACATTGGACTAAGAGCTAAGTATTTGACTAAAAAATAACTAGGTTACGGAAATAATGTGTGAGTCCGTAGCAAAATTTCGGGAAAACCCCTTTGGTCTAACGTGGTAACTGGACTATTCTTGCTTCGTTAGTACCTTTATCCTGTATTTATATTGTTACTAAATATTATTAAACAGAGAGATGAGGTCAAGCACTTTGGAATATATGTATTGTCATTTTGTCAAAGCAACAAAAGACCCGGTTCGAAAGTGAGGCATGTAGGTTATTTTGAAATAGATAATATCCCCAATTTCACATACAATGAACTCAGACCTACTTTACAAGTATTGGTTATAGATCATTAACCAAAGCACTGTGTTTTTCTGTAAATGATCATTCATAAAGCATAGATTAGTCTAGGGTATTCTAACACGTGTTAATGTTATTATTGGAAATATTTTAGTCATTAATATGTTTTATTGGTTTTAAAAAGCAAACAAAACAGATATAGCACAATAATGAAATATAATGTTCATGTACAAGGAATCATTTTAAAAGAACAAACAACAACTAAAAAGGGCACTCCCCCTTCCAACAAAAAGATATAAAAATGTAGCGTGGAAATACTTTTTTTTAAAAATATTTTTCAATATGACATAAAATAAAAGGTGAAGATGTCAGATTAGATTTCAAACTTCTAATAGTTTTTACAGCTATACATTTGTTTCTTGTTTCCATTCGTATTATATATTTAGTTTCTCAATTAATTTAGGAGTAGAACTGTGTAAAAACCTATAAAATGGAATAAACATGTTGAACATAATGTTAATATTCGAAACTCTGTTTAATAATTTCGAGAAAAAAACTTCATAAAAAACTACATAAAAAAAAAAAATCATATTTCAAATCAGGTTGCCAACGTCCGGTACAGCTGATTTCTATGCATGGTATTATTTTCCCAACATGTGTAACCATATACTGTTTAAAGACCTTGTGAATATCGAACAGTTGGGTCGCCACGACAAAATTTCATTCATTGAAAAGGATATGATCGAAAACCTGTGATTTTAATCACCGTTTCTATCGATTCGACTGGACATAATATGTATTTAAAAGATAATATGTAGGTTTTTCGTACACAGTCTTAGCAGTATAATAATGCCGATGAAATTGGAATTGATATAGGCACAGATAAAGAGTTACATGCCTGCATTCTGCAATCTGGAACTGTTGAAGCAACAATGACAATAAATAAACTACTTGATTATTCAATAATCAAAATTAACACTGTTCTTCCCGAGGGCCTGAACCTTTTATTACACCGGCATAACTAGGCTATATACCCATATCCTATACACTTGGTAGGAGAGGAACAATCGTGGGTGACAACATATTTTCCCAAGGATGTCATCACCAAGGATTTAAACTGGAATATCTCTTATGAGAGTTAATAGCCTTTAACATACCATAATCTCCTAACCGGATTGATGTATTCAATGATGAGCCTTTATCTTGAGCGCTTGCATGATGGACATATCCATCAGACATGGAATGCATTTGTGTGGAATACAGTATGGGATATAGGCCTACTTTATACAGGTAGACAATGAGCTTGGAGGGAATTTGACCTTTTTGGGAAGAGAAATGCTTCAGACCAGAAGGAAAATGATACGAATATTATACTAACGATGCTTTTAGAAGAACAGCTAATATCCATCATCCGGATTGGTAGAGCAACAGTGTGAGAATGATAATAAATGTAGTCTTCTGTATCCAGTGCGTGAGAAAACTAGGAATGGCTCATTGTTTGTGCTTTTAATGTCCAGTGTAGATATACACTCTTCTTTCCTCAGTCCTCGCAAGGTTTTTTGTCACCAATTATTTCTTCCAACATACATGGTCAGTGCATGTGACGAAAAATGGTCAAAGGCGCTGGAAAATGTCGACAAACACAGAATTACAAGTCAAACAGGAGACACTACGCGATTTGATCATGTTCATGATAACACGTAGACACATACTTCTCAGAAGTATGTACATGCATCGTGAAAATATATGTCCAACTAAATATATTATACCCCCATGATCACGGTAGCAAAAAGTTCGCGAATGCGACTATCGAGCTCATGAACGTGTCTTTTATCATGTACACAAAATCAACAGTCCTGATGCATTGGTTCGTTGACACTAAATGAAACGCCTGTGTACAAAGTTCAGTGGCGTTTTCATCGTCAAAAGCGCAATTATTGTTTATTTCCTGATGAAATAATAGGAACAACGCCTCAAATATTTGATTATGCGTTCAGAGTCTTTGGACCATTAAATTACAATTATATGTGTAATATAATCTTATCAGCAGTTATCAGCATGTCTGTATCATTGATGAAAAAAAAAGAGACATCGCCCATATCAACAGTTCTAGAAGACTATACTAAGAGCCAGTGACGTAACTAAATGGGAGCATGGGATGTGCACCCTATCGCTATCGAATTGCTTTAAAACAAACTAGAAAGGAAAAGGAGGAAAAAAAAGGGTTTAAAAAAATAAAAGGATAAAAATTGGAAAGATATGAAAGGACACACACACACGCCCATCACCGTTGACCTTCCTTATTTGCATTTCAGTCAGCGAATACATGGAATGAGACTGGTGCCCCCTCCCTAGCCTTACGGATGCCAGTGCCCCTCTAATACTGGACCCGCGCTCTGCTTGATGAAAATATGTACTATTCTGAATTTCATTGTACTTTCCTGACCTAATTTTAATGACAAATATTTAGGGATCAATTGTATTAAGGAGCTAACCATGCACCAACTATTTTGTCGCCTTTAATGCGCTTCACTTTAATTAAGGAGGAGGCGAGTTGGCTCAGTCGGTAAAGCGTCTACCTGTCGAACCAAAGATCTCGGGTTTGAATACAATCCAGGCAGATGACTGAAGCCTGCGTTGTGTGTTAACGTGCTCCTCCCCTTGTTTCATAGACGCAGGCTATGTTAAGTGGAAAACACTCCGTCCCTGGTATAGGACGTTAAATGGGGACCCAGTGTAGAGGAGAGTCACCACCTTTGCGCGTTAACAACCCACTGCACTATTCGTATAAGAGAAGGGGAAAACCCCGGGTAGAGGTCCACCTGCACAACGCACTGCCATTGCCTTAAAGGGACGTCACACGTGACTGCCAGTGCCTTAAAAATACGTCACACGTAGCAGTCCACCCGAATCTAAAAGTCACTAAGAACAGGCTAAAGGAATACTCGTCACCAAAGTCCACAGGAAAGAAACATCCATAAATTTGAATATTTCAATAAACCAGTCTATTAGTGAAATACGGACCACACTGTCATAATTTTTAGAAGTCCCTCCTTGCTCATCAACTAATTATCCAGATATTATATTTTAATTTGACATACTATTTCCAAAGGCTTCCCTCTCTCTCACTCTCTCTCTCTCTCTCTCTTTCTTTCTTTCTCTCTTCTGTTCATAATTATGCAATATCTGTCTCCTTCTCTTTATTTATCTTTCTAGTTGTTTATGTGTCTCTATCGTCCTATCTCCCTCTGCCTGTCTCTCTCTCTCTGTATCTCTCTCTCTCTCTCTCTTTCTCTCTCTCTCTTTTTTTCCTCCCTCTCTCTGTATCGGTCTCTCTCTCCCTCTCTCTCTCTGTTTCTGTATCTCTCTCTCTCTCTTCCTCTCTCTCTCTCTCTCTCTCTCTCGGTCTCTCTCTTTTTCTCTCTCTCTCTCCCTCAATGTTGGTCTCTCTCACGACTTAGCAAGATACAGACGTGTCTTGATATACCAAACAAGCAAGCACATACGATTTTATGAAAAATAGCAACAAAACAAGTGTTTGTTACAAAACAAATGCAGGTTTTACAAAACAAAACACTTTACCTAGTTACAAAAAGGTGACAGGCAAAACACAGTATGTCGACAATAATTAGATTTGTGGCTCAAATCCCAGTTAAAAAAAGAGAAAGGCATAACAAAGGAACACGCAACATGGGGGTAAAGTTTTGCGTTTTGATAAAAACATTACATTGGAAAAAATAAGGGATAATGTGTTGTCCATGACTGTCCATGTGTCAATGTAAAGCTAAAACAAGAACAATGTTTACTAATGTTTTCAAAACAGTCAACGCAATGAGCATTGTTTTCCAAACATTTTAACATAAATACAGAAAATTGTACAAAATCCATCACGTTTATATTAACAGGAAAATGGTAAATATTAGAAAAACTTTATCAAGATACATTGTGCATTGCATTAAAAGTTCTTATAATATTAATGATTATATTATATTTTCTCCAGGAAAAAGATACGAGCAGCGATGTTGAATCAGCAAAGAGAAAGGTAAATATATTTCTAAATCCACTTGAGATATGTTTGCTTTTGTCATTAATTTTCACAATTTTGTATGAATGTTTTAGATGATCATTGACGATTTCATTAGGATCTTAAATTTAAAACAATACATCAAATTTTTCATAAATGATACAAAATTATTAAATTTTGCAAATTAATACACGCTTTATATTTTGTTTGACTTTTCAGGAAGAGGAGACCATTCAAATCATGTAGCACCAACTCCTCGAGCCCACTTTCCCAATCCGCAATTACCTCACGCCTTGCCTTACCAACTTCCCAGTCTCTGCAACTACACTGGTCTACGGCAAACTGGGAACCTACCAGGCAGCGTGTTCTTTGACCCTCTACCCGGAGTCACAGAATCAATCACCAATGTTACATCAGTAGATGTTGCTCCTGTAACAATGCATCGAATGCCCGAAGAGACCATCTATGAAGTACGACCCTCGCTTGTCGCGAAGAGTCACAGGAACCAGGATATGACCAGTGGCTACACCGAAAATGATACGTTGAGTTCGATGTCAAGAGTCGTCCAGGGTTGCGAGACAGTGCCACCAGTAGTGCCATGTACTATCGTGATCTGGATGATGAAGAACCTTATGATGACGAGGAATACGATTATCCGTATGCTGATAATGCCAAGATACGAATGGGTTTGGATCGTTTTCAGACGAAGAGATCGCGACCTGGTGCGCATGAACACGACAACTCGATTTATGCTGTGGTTCTAGAAAACGATAAACCGATGAATAGTCAGCATGATGGGGATTATGAACGCGAGAACCATCGCAGTCGTGAGAGTGATATCTTAGCAGACGCAGGTAATCATGGAAGAACCCACACTGATCCATTCCCCCTTCCATCCCATCGTGCAAATCCACCTTCTGATGGTACTTACACATCTTTGATTGCAGGAACACGATCACCTTGGACGGAATCCTCATTCCCAGAAGTGGATGTTCTACCGCACGGGCTACTATTGCCTTAGTAAGAAAACCGTCAATGGGAGTTGCTCCTTCGGTAAGACCGAGGGCGTCACCAGTTGTGAAACCTATTGGTAATGCTACCTCAATACGTCCCCGGGGTATGAGTGACATACCTCGTAACTCATATGCCACAGAGAACAAATTCGTGTCATCTCGTCCTAAAAAAATTATAAGTCAGGTGGATTCTAATGGCTACACGACTGCAATTCGAGCATTTTCTTCAATGCGACAGCCGCGACGTCCAGCGACGAAACGAAAATCTAGACCTTCTATTGAACTACGACAAACACCAAGTCCTATGATACCTCCTAGGTTAAGCGAATCGGACATCCCACCGCTGTCACCCGATCCAACAGCCGATCATAGCATGAAAACTCAGCTACTTCAAGCTGTTTCATCCAATCCGAGATATGTCAACGGGTGTATTATATCTCCCAAACAAAAACCAAAGGAAAGAACTAGATCAAGAACTCCTGCTATGCTTCGAAGAGCAAAGAACGTACTCCCTCTACCAACTACAAAGGTAGACGAAGAGAGTGAGAAACTGTATGACGATATTTTACCGTTTGGAGATTAAGAAAGGAATGTCTAGGTACATTTGCTGACTATTTCGAACATATTCAAAGATATTAGCGGATATTTCATGAACAATGATCATTATATAGTCCCAAGTTACGAAAACAAATTGTATTTGAGTAATAATGTTGTTAGAACGTATGGAATATAATTTCAACATTCATATTGTCTACTCTTGGTAGGCCATAGTGCACCATGTTGTGTTCATAAAAATAAAAGAGCACAATGGATTTCACTTGAAACTGAAAGGTAGACATAAAACTTTAATCAATTTTCTCGATTCTTTATTGATGCATACGAAAATATGTATTATTTTTATATAATTAATCCAGCTTGGTACATCGAAAACTTCGTAGTCCGACATCACATGGTCTTCTTGTTTTGCCTAGACAAGAAAAAGGCCGTGATAAAAACGATACGTAATTCTGAAAGAATAACATTTGACTACCAGACTTTATGTTAGCTTACATTAGCTTATGTAACTATGCACCATTGCCTCACTATAATGTATTTGTCCATTGACATATCAACCAAATGTAACACTTGTATGGTATTTTTAAAGCTTCGTTGCTTATACAGTTTATCATATTTCTATTTAATTTATTCATGGATGAAAAAGTGCCTGTGTAAAAACATGTATATGTAGAAGAAATACAAAATACCTGAATATAGGTTAATATTACAACTCCAATGTCTACTATGCATTTTTGTTTTTCTAATCCTAAGTCATACAATTTACTTATCCTACCACGAATACGAAGGAACAATGAATTACGTTGTGCAAAGATTCAATCAGTTTAATTTTGGCCATCACAAGAAGAGGGTTATTGATGTAGACAAATGCTCATGTACCCTTTACAGCTCACTTTATGTATGTCATTACCAAAGAAGAAAAAAAGCCAGTCAATCACTCAATGGTGTCTGACAGTGACGTCTACCAAGTAAACGGGTTTCCTTGCATGATTTGAATATTAGGGCACTGCTAACGTTTAAATTTCACAGATAGGACATACATGACATATTCATAATTCCTGCAAAGTTCTACAGAATTTGAGGTTGGCTGCAAAAGGGACATAGGACCTTTAATGTAAACAAAAGAAAATACAAATACATGTTAAAAAAATATTCTGTGTACAAATAGAATACATTTGAACAACTTAGTAAACACCCAGTACTATATTGATTATAATATCTGCATAACGAAATAAAAACTAGTTTTGAAATTAGATATGTATATATGATAAACATAATCTTTAAAAAAAGAAACAATTGCGAATATCTAGGTTTAATTAAAAGGCGGGTATAAATATCGTTTCTTAGTACAAAACCTCAATTAAAAATGAAAGATTTCCAGTATTGTTCAGCGCATTCCTAAGTACATGAATACAAATCATACAACTATCCCAGAAAGTTACAGCAGGATTCAGGAATTTTTGCAATCAATCCGAAAGGTCTCTCCTGTGATATAATTTTGGTGGGGATATTGATTTGATGGGCTTATACAGAACCCTGTTTTACAGACGTGTGTCGTTAAAACCGTTAGATACGTGCACATCAGACGGCATACTCCCGTTTCTGGATCTGCCTACAAAAACCATGTTCCTATCATTCACACTTCTTCTGGCCGCCTCGTTGTAGACTACGCTGCCGTTGCCCGTCTCGTGACTCAGGGAAGGATTTCCCCGACTGCGCATACCGTTTGGGCGATGTCCCTGGAATCCTTGGTCGCCTGTCACTGGCCGGTCGTGAAAGCTTCGTCCACTCTGTATCGGGTCCGTTCGACTTCGATGCCTACCTGTTGGATCATGTTGAGACGCTGTTGGGTGGTGCCCATGTAATTCCATCTGTTGAGATCTCACTTGCATACGAGCCTGTAAATTGAAGTGTACAAATCAGTAGTAGAAGTCTAAAATTGCAAGATAACTTCAATTGCTGTTCTAGTTTGGGAAAATCGATAGAAGTGAATTCACTGAGGTATATTGACGAAGCCTCTGGATTGTCATTTGAGATGTCCTGGGTTCGATCCTTGCTCGGTTCCTAAAACCTTTGACAACGTGTTTTGCCCACATTTGATATTGCATCATCCTTCTCAAAATAGAATAAGACACTTGCAACTCCCAAAGCTAACTAACAGAAATATTAATAATGTGCAGAAAATACAAAACTAGCACTACAGAGGTTAGTATGTTATATGATAACTGAACCGTTACTGATTTGCTAGTTTAGGAATGAGTACTTACATTGATTTCTTTACTGAATCGAAGGCCCATAGCGCTGTTCTTGAAGGTCTCTGGGTCCTGATGTTGGTATCTCCTATCTTCTGTGAAGTACAGCTGCTGCATATCATATTCATATCGACGAGCTTTCATGTCGTAATGAAATGGTCTCTTTTTATACCCTTCCAGTTTGTGGAGACGAACACGATAGTAAACGACGAGGACGACGAAGAAGATGATGACGAGGAGGATGAGAATCGTGATAGTGACTAGGATAGCAAGGAGTACGACGTTAGAAGAGTTAGAGCATTGAGGCCCGGAGTATCCACTGGCGCAGCTGAAAAGGAAGATCATTCGCACGATTAAGTTCTACACCACATGGTTTCAAATTTTAAAGTAATATCTATTTTCTTCTAGTCATTTTGTCACGTTTGGCAAAGCATTCAAACTATATTTACACAGTAGCATAAACGCAATTTGAAAGCACTCTAATGTAATATAGAAGGAAGAATTCTTAGATACTGTTAAAACAATCAGCTTGTAATTTGTATGGTTAAATGATTAACAAAATACAAGCAAATTTGATCGCACTCACAATCGACATAACAGATTTAAAACAACTATATCAATGCGTTTTTATAATATGGCCATTTAAATTAAGTATAAAGTATGTCTATTACATTGTCGATTCCCTTTGAAAACTCCATTTAAAAAATATATATATTTATTAACCATTCTTACTTGATTGCAGATTAATCTAGTTTTGTTTATACATATTCCATTTGATAAAGTATTTATGACATTAATGAATATGACAATCCCCCGAAACATTTCTGACCTCAAACATGCCTTTATTTAATTTGTCTTTTACTCTCAATATTGATTGGATGTCCAAAATATGAATAATTGTTGTCATTATTTTGGACAAAATATAATTATTCCTTAATACAATCATGGCAGAATTGGATATTGAAATACTAGTGACGGCGACATGTTAATTATTTCTGTCGCAATGTGGGTTAAAATTGAGGAAAATCAATATGAGAAAGATGACGTCGTTATATCCGAGGAACACGAAACGTTCCTTGGACGTTCATTCTTTATGTGCCACCTTCTTTGTCTAAATAGGTACGTTTACCCAAAAAGTTTTACTGTATAAAATTACTCCTTATAGGTGATACAGAGGCTGTCATGTAACCGATCAAGACCAGAAGCGTAATTATGCACTGCACTACAAAGTCTTTGTTATTAGGCCCTCGTGGCAATGGAAGTTTACTAAATGTTCCTTTTTTAAATACTTCCCGATAACGCTATGTTTTTCCTGGGTCTGAATGTAATCATATTAGAGAAACACATAAATAAAAAGACTTACACGCAAGTGAAATCAAAGGTGTTATAGTCAACCTGGCACTCGCCGTTGTTCTTGCAGGGCGTGGGGGAACAAAGTGCGTCCAGATCTGTGAGGAATTGACATGTTTATAATTATGTGTTATATGTATGGTAGGCCTATATATACCGCATATAATAACTGTGAAAGTACTGACATATCAGTGCGTTTTGATTGATTAATGTGATATTCAGTTTGAATGAATCGTGTGGAAACGAAATCAAAATCAAGTGTTGCGGTTTACGACGTACATACACTTTTTTTTTTAGCATTTGTTTTTATTGTATTCATTCAGTACAAAATATATACAAATAAAAAAACATACAGCTTCATTGATTTACATAACATATCAGAATATTAAGAAAATTGTACATCCCTCAAAAAATACATAAGATAGTTTAATACACAGTACATAATGTTTTCAAATTAATTATACTGAATAAATATTATAAATCAATTTTACGCACAGACAGATACACCACACACGCTCACATACTCAGACACACATACAAACTTACATATCCCCCTCCTCCTCCATTCCAAAGCTCAACAAATCCCCCCTCCCTTGCCGAGCATTTACATCTATACACATTTGTTAGAAATCCTGTCTCTTCGATTCCTTAAGACCAAATTATTTTAAAAAATGTCTGAGTTTGAGAAAGAAGTATTCGCCTCGCCGTCCTTAACTGTGGAATTTGTCCTATTTTTTTTTAATGAAGTGTTAAAGTGCCCCTTTCCCCCGCTAATTCCTTTTCTTCTTGCCTATTTTCTATAATTCTTTTTTAATTTCTTAAATAATTAATTGGTGTACCGATATTCTGAAAAAAAAGATTTGGGGCTTCTCCTCAAATTGTCCTCTTTGTAAATATCTTGCTGTTCACGGCATTATCATTTGTTGTATTAAATGAAAAGTAAAAAAGGAATTATATGAATATAAATATAGGTTAATTAACTTGATATCTTTATTTGTACCTGGGTCTGAATTTTTTAATGTAGTTCTCACTCTATATTGGTAGGATAACCAGAATTATTAATGGTAATAATTCGTCCAAACAGGAAAGAGCATGCAGCATTCTCACAGGAAAAATGAAAGGCAAAGTGTTGCTAGAAAGTACATCAAGAGTATTATACACAGAATAATGTAGGCTTATGCCTATAGGTCACATTTGCTCTACGGCTAGGATACGGCGGCCGTACGCCCATGAAATCTAGACATACTTGCGGCGGCCGCAAAGAATCTGCGGTGGCCACAGGGTCACCCTTGTCTGCAAGCACAGACCCTAATTTGACACTAATTTGACATCAAAAAATCATTGTTCCTTGAGAGAAGCCTAGCCCAGCGTAAATATTCATAATTGAATGAAACACGCCCTTAAGACTGAAACAACAACAACAACAACATGGTTGTGTCAGGAGCAGCCACAGTAAATGACCTATGGTAGTCTTATAGTGCAGACTCTCTTTTACGACTGACTAGGGTTTGTGCTTGCAGACTAGGGTCACCCTAGGGCATATTCCTATCTTTATAGGCCGCACGGGTCACCTTTTGATTATAACGGGGAGCTATAATTGTTTTAATTTCGACATGTCGGTTCGCCGAAGTGATTAGACACCCTGTAGCCATGCCGTAAAGCGGTTCCACGGCGATCGTACGTCGGGCGTACGGTGGCATTGCGTTTTATATACTCCAGGCGTGAAGCGGTAGCATCAGTCTGGCCGCACGATCGACGTATGATGCCTCTTCGGCCGCCTTTCGGGCACCTTGCGTCTGCCTTGGTATTTGTCAAAAAGCTACGGCCGCCGCAGGTACGCCCTAAGACGACCGTGCGTCATCACTTTAAAGGCCGTACGGCAGCCGCAGATTTTCTACCTCCACAAATTCAAAAAACGCCGTGCGGCTACCCTAACATTATGTGACCGCTACCATAATGTGACCGTGGGAATGCTGCGGCGGCCATATAATTGCTATTGGCCGTAGATATTTAAAACCGCACGGCAGCCGCGACAAATGTGACCTAGGCATTATGCTCCCTACCTGTTACATCAACTGAAACAACGCTGAATTCATCCACTGCTAGAAGTAGAAGAGCGTTTTTGATCTGTTCTATCAAACTTTCAACAGTTACATCTGACGTGTACATAACGCCTATGAGTAAGTTCATTTGAATCTGGCCGTTTGACAACCTCTGAGCATTGATGGTTGTCGCGTTAACAAAATATGTTGTAAGGATCCCGATTATTGCCGATTCAAACTGTTACAGTTCACGTGTTGGAAGGGAAAAGAAAGAGAAAAGACGTGTACAATTTAATTACACCGTATTTGTTGAATTATGAACGAAACAGACAATGCACGAAACAGACAACTTTGTGGAGAATTCACTTTATAACTGAAATTATCGATTTCGTGTGATGTCGATCTCGTGGGTTGTCGGTCTACTGGGATGTCCCGGACATGAACTTCTTAGATAATTGCAACTAAGGAGGCTTTGTTGTACAATGAATATCTTACCGTTTCTTGGACTGTTACAACATCTCGATTGTCCAAGGGCAAAGTTTCGCGTCTTTTTTTCTTCGTGCGTTCATTTTCATGGTCGTGGCAATTAAGCCTAAATCTGTTCAAAATTTGGGATAAATGTAATTCCAATATTCAATTTCACAATAGACATACCCCTACTTCACAATTATGTAGGGTAAATTCATATTGATGAGTCATATCCCAGCCATATAACTTGCGCCCAAATCAAATTTAATTGCTATTCGTTTATTTTTGAAAACTACTGTCAATAACAAAAAAACGATTTACATCGGGTATTGAAGGAATTATTATGCCCATATCATTTTCATTCTGCATTAAAAAAATAATCTTCTTCTTAATTTCATTTAACAGTATTATGTTATTTAAAAGAGTGAGAGAACTGTATCGATGAGTACGGGGTAATCTTACGAAGAAGGAATCCCGTAACAAAGAGGTCCCAGGCTCCAAACCATCAATTAAAACCATAAGGCATTAATCGTCAAGTACATATTAGTCCCTTGATTCGGACGTTTCATTCCGCATTGTATTTATTTCCACGAGAGTTGCCAAAGCTGTTGTATAGGTTATTTCCTTAATGTGTTATATATACATGTATTTGAATTGCAAAAACAACGGGGACCCCATATGAACGACATTGATATCCAGAGCGTTCCATCCCACAAGTGGAAAATAAAAGAATGGAATAAAAGAGATAACTTTGAACTTGAAATTCTTACTTTTACATGTAAGAAGTACTGGACTCCATGATCCCGTAGCATTACACATGACCTGAAGAACACTATCGTTACCGGTATTTGGGCATTTGAAGTCACAATATGTCAGAAGAAAGACGCTCCCATTACAGGTCGTGTAATTAGCTACATCCATTGGCACTGTACATACTATCGCTGAAAGATTATGAATGTTAAAGATAAACTTTAGTACTGGTAATGCGATTGCATTGTGAAAAAAAAAGGTGTGGAAAGGATCAGAAACAGTTGATCATGTAGCATGTAAGTATTGGTGTGCACTGCAAGGTTCTAGAGTCATCAAAATCATAATAAATTTGACCGAGTCTTGGTAAAGTAGCAAGCACTGTACACAGAAAAATATGGGACAACACACATGGTGTCGGGGCTAGTACTACCTTGATTTCCTTGTCTTTCTATGCTCATTACTCTGCCAGTATACATTTTCTTCCAAAATTGTTCGACACATGTCATTTATTTGTAATCTTGAACATTCAGTGTAAGTTTCGTTTGATTCTGTGAGAATTAATTTTTTTTTTTTTTACCAGAACTGGAGTTTATCTTTAAGCAGTAAATTATGTCAGGGACATTCTTGCTGACCAGGCTGGTCGATGCCACAGATGGAAAATAAATGAATTGCATTTAAGAGAAAAATAACTTTGAACTTAAACTTTGAAACGTTACACTTTGTTCATTTGCTGTTATTTTTCAACATAATTACATGTATGTCTGAATTAGTGGAGGGGAAATGACTAAAAATAAATAGGAAAAGATGATTATAAAGAATGATCGCGTATCGTGATTGTTAAGGAGCGTCAAAATAGTAGACCTACAGATGAATCTCTAGCTGAAAGTCAAAATGTGAAAAGCACTTCACAAAGGTTTGTGTATATTGAATATCATTATTCTTACTGTTGTTATCATAAACATCATTATCATCATCATCATCATCATCATTATACCAAATGAATGAATTGTATATATCAGGATTGATCAATAATCTTTTACCAGATTTTGTCAGTGAGGGGGTTGATGATGGTAAAGACATCGATGCCGTTGGATGGTTAGAAGCTGGAGTACCAGTAAATGGTACGGTCACTGTGTGAGAAGAACAAAGATAATTTCTGAATTAATATGATATTTCACCATTCATAATGTCGTATTTCTTTTCATGAAAACGGAGATCCACTAAAAATTATCCTATAATTCCTTGTAACTTGATTAAGAATAATTTAAAATTTTGTTGTTGTTTAGCAAAGGAAAAACAAACATGTATACTTGTATAATTACTTTTGTATACTTGGTAAAATGATTTTTGTAATTTACTTTGTAAAATGGAAATAAAGCTCGAACTTGAACTTGAAGTTGAACTAAAATATTGAATTATTTTTTTAAAATCTTACTTTATTTACACAATTATACAAAAATAGGGTTCAAAAGCTTATTAAAAGTATAATAGTAGTAACATGATCATCATTATTATTATTACCATCATTATCATTAGTATTAATATTATTATTGATATCATCAACATTATCTTTATTATCATTATTATCATCATCATCAATTTTATACCACATTAAATTAATTGTATATATCAGGATTGATCAATAATCTTTTATCAGGTACTGTTGGTGAGGGGTTTGGGGATAACGATGATGTAGAAATCGATTATGTTTGAGGGTTAGAAGCTGAAGTACCGGTAAGTGGTACGGTCACTGTGTGAGAAGAACAAAGACAATCTCTGGATTAATATGATGTTTCAGCATTCATAATTTCGCATTTCTTTTCATGAAAACGGAGATACACTAAAGATTACCCTATAATTCCTTGTAACTTGATTAAGAATAATATCAATATTTTGTTGTTGTTTAGCAAAGAAAAAAAAAACATGTACACTTGTACTTGTGTAATTACTTTTGTATACTTTGTAAAATGATTTTTGTAATTTACTTTGTAAAATGGAAATAAAGCTCGAACTTGAACTTGAACTTGAACTTGAAGTTGAACTAAAATATTGATTTTTTTTTAATATCTTACTTTATTTACACAATTATCCAAAAATAGGGTTCAAAAGCTTATTAAAAGTATAATAGTAGTAACATGATCATCATTATTATTATTACCATCATTATCATTAGTATTAATATTATTATTAATATTATCAACATTATCAGTATTATCATATATCATCATCAATTTTATACCACATTAAATTAATTGTATATATCAGGATTGATCAATAATCTTTTACCAGGTACTGTTACTTTGTTTACACAATTATACAAAAATAGGGTTCAAAAGCTTAAGGAACGATGGCTCCGTGGTAGAGCGGTTGTCTCGAATACCAGAGGTCCCAGGTTCGAATCGAAGTTAATGCGCTCATGTCCTGTGGTAAGGTATCAATTCCCATTACCGCGTCCATCGTAGAGGACTTATAGCCGTCAGTCACATGGTTGCTTATACTATGGTCACATTAGCCAAAAGTAGACTGCTCGGCGGCCGAGCTGCGAGTTTTTAACCAATTCTGCCCGGCGGCTGCCCGGCCACCGAGCGGCGGCCGCCCAGGCACCGCTCGTTTTTAGGGCATCGCTCGGTCGCCGCTGAAGTTTTAGCGCGGAGTTAAAATTTGGGCGGCGCCTGCTCACTTTTCACTCGCCGCCCAAAATACGCTCGGTGCCTGGGCGGTATCTCTGTATATATTGATCGATTTTCTTCAAAATTTCGTTATGTTGTAGCTAAGATGATTCTCTACAAGTTTAATGATAACCATTTTTCACTTTGATGACGTCATCAGAGTGAAAATTTTGATTAAAGGCCTCATGTCAGAAATTTCATAATTTGCGTGTTATGACTATAGAAGGTGAATTTCGTTCACGTAATGAATCTACATGATAGTGTTTTTTAAGAATCTTTAAGCAGTATCTCGCTTTATTTTGCTCTATTTTGTTTTCAAATGTTAGTTGACCAGCCCACCTATACTTGTTCCAAACAAGTATTACATGTCTAGTTATTAAATATTTTTCTTATTTCTAACCACTTTTTTGTTGGCAAGATAACTTGGAAATGGCTCAATCAAATGCCTTGAAATTTAGCACATTTATATATAGGCATATGTTCAAGGCACAGACATTTTTTCAACCTTGACCTTGACTGATGACGTCATCTAGGCGCCATTTTGTAAAATTTTACGAAAATCAACTCATGATCATATCTTCATAACCAAAAGCTATTTCTCATTCATATTTATCATGATCAAGGTCAATATCCGTCCGGTCAAATTCAGGTAAAATAACGCGCGCGTGCGCGCGCAAATTTTTGAAATGCTCAAAATCGTCTCAAAATCATTTTGCATACGTTTTAGGCGATTCTAAGCATTTTATAAAAAATCGCGCACACGCGCATGCGTGCGCGTTTTCGCGCGTAAAACTATTGCACAACATAGAATCGCCATTTTTTTTCTTTCATAATATTCCACATATTTTTACAAAAAAATTGATACCATGTTTATCTCTTTATGACTATTAATGACGGAATGATCGACCGTTAAACATAAATTTCCGTGCGCGTGAGCTCTTGTAATACATAGCATATATGGGCAAAAACATGCCTATGCAAAATCCATTGTAGCTCTTTAGGATGCAAGGTGACCCCAATTTTTTTGAAATATTTAAATAGAGTATGAATTGGAGATATGATTTAATGTCTCATTTGACCCTCAATTAACTCTTGACGTCATCATAATGGCCTCCGAACTCAAAATTTTAGTTTGCATATTATGACATCAGCATATTTATGGAAAATTGATTGTATCTCTAAAAAATATTGATCGATTTTCTTCCAAATTTCGAGATATTCTAGCTGAGACAATGTTCTACAAATGTAACTTCCACAATTTTTCATTTTGACACAGGCATCATGGCGTATTTTTGCGATTAAAGGAGGCATGTCAATTTTTCACTTTGTGCGTGTATTCTCTATGGGACATGGCTTTTTCTCAAAACTGGATTCTACATTCCCGTCTTTCGCGAGCAATATCTCCGTCGTTTTAAGCTTCGTTTACGCTGAACTTTGTGTATGATGTAGCTGAGACAATTAGCTTTCTCAAATGTACCCTTCATTTTGTCTAAAATTTTAGTTGGACCAGCCCACCTATACTTGTTCCAAACAAGTATTACAAATCTAGTTATTATCATTATCATGTCTTATTTATCATTATTTTAATATCATCATTAGTATTAGTAGTAGCATAAGTAATAGTAGTAGAAGTAGTATTAAAAATATAATAGTAGTAGTAACATGATCATCATTATTATTATTACCATCGTTATCATTAGTATTAATATTAGTATTAATATCATCATCATTATCATTATTATCATCATCATCATCATCATCATCATCAATTTTATACCAAATTGAATTAATTGTATATATCAAAATTGATCAATAATCTTTTACCAGGTTCTGTTGGTGAGGGGGTTGAGGATAATGATGATGTAGACATCGATTCTGTTTGAGGGTTAGATGCTGAAGTACCGGTAAATGGTACGGTCGCTGTGTGAGAAGAAAATAGACAATCTCTGGATTATTTTGATATTTCACCATTCATAATTTCGTTTTTCTTTTTATGAAAACGGAGATACACTAAAGATCATTTAATTATTCCATGTAACTTGATTAAGAATAATATAAGTATTTGTTTTTGTTTGGCAAAGAAAAAAAACATGTACACTTGTATAATTACTTTTGAATACTTTGTAAAATTGTTGTTTGTAATTTACTTTGCAAAATGTAAATAAAGCTCGAACTTGAACTAAAATATTGAATTATTTTATCTTACTTTTTTTACACAATTATACAAAAATAGAATTCAAAAGCTTAAGGGACATGGTAGAGCGGTTGTCTCGTATACCAGAGGTCTCGGGTTCGAATCTAAGTCAATGCACTCATGCCCTTTGGTAAGGTATCAATTCCCATTACCGCGTCCATCGGAGAGGACTTACAGCCGTCAGTCACATGGTTGCGTACTTACATGCAGCATACATGCATTCATAGCAGTCAGGTAGAACAATCAACATTATCATTAGTATTATCACTTTTGTTCATGAATTTCATCATGATTATTATTATGACTAATGTACATCATCACTAGTATTATAATTTTGGTATCATTATCGTTATGATTATCATGATTATTGTTATTATTATTGGTGTTGTTGTTGTTATTATATTGTAATTATTATTATCATTATCATGTCTTATTTATCATTATTTTAATATAGATTTCCCAGCCAAATTCGCGTGTTTGTCATTCGAATTCATTTACTTTGCGTTTAAGTTAGCGCATATCGGCTTTGCCATGCCAATTATCATTCAATTTTCCAGTTTTTGTATTTAATTTAGGATTTTTGTCGAATGGTTTCATAGATCTTTCATTCAATTTAGAAACTGCTCAACTAGCATTCAAATTAATATTCACTTGTCGTAGCGTAATTTTTATCATTCAAATTAACACCTGTCATTCGTATTCGTAATATTTTTGTTCAAGTTCGGAATGTTAGGGGGAAGAATTGCAACAAACTGTTACAGTTTTTAAATAATGCAGTTAAAATGCATGATTTGCCATTGGGGTCAGAGCTGTTATTCCATTTATTTATTTTCAGGACAATGCAGATGGGTATAGTCAGCCATAAAGTAAAGAAGGGGCGAAATCAAGGGATATGGCATTTCTGCACGTACATGCTCATATACCCGGGAAAGGTGGGGGTACCCTCACTCGCCCCTTTTTACTACAGACTCGGAATTTTACAAAAGTAATTCACATCGTCTCTTATACCCAGCACACCCCTCTGTTTTTCTTAAAGAGTTTCATAGTTTACTTGCCCGCTAGCAGATCGATGGCTAAAGACATGGCTTAATATATAATTAATCATGTTCAAATTGTTGACTCTAGTCCATACCCCAGTCACAATATTGTACCCTTCTTCCATAATGAAATTATAATGAAATTATGATGAATTTATGATGAAACATAAGACAAACAACTTCCTTACATGAACATTACAAATATACTGAGACCATCAAGTCCGTAGATGCAAGTCGTTTTTTTCCTCTTAACAATCAAACTTAAATGCTGATGAATATCAGATAAATCTAATAAGTATAAGTGTATAAATGCAAGAAAATGAAATATGATGAAATACACATGAAAAAACAATCTTGAAAGAAAAAGAATGAGCTAAAAAAAAGTGTGTAATAAACGAGAAATGTATATTGACCATCAATTTAAGTGCACAAAGTGCTAATTTGAATGCTACAAATGAATTAGAATGCTAGAAGTACACCGTCGCGTTGTCAGAAAATAGTGTTGCGCCAAATCGAATGACCAAATAGCGAAAGAAGCACATTGGTCATTAATTTGAATGAAACATACGTAGATTCTAACGAAAATTCCATAGATTCGAAAACTAGAAAAGGGAATATAAACCCGAGTTATACCTGACTGCACTAAAACCGTCGAATTTGAACGCAAGACAAATTAATTTGAATGACAAACACGCGAATTTGGCCGGGAAATCCTATATCATCATTAGTAATAGTTAAAGCATTAGTAATAGTACTAGAAGTAGTATTAAAAGTATAATATAAGTAGTATTAAAAGTATAATAGAAGTAGTAACATGATCATCATTATTATTACCATCATTATCATAAGTATTAATATCATTATTAATATCATCATCATTATCATTATTATCATTATTATCATCATCATCATCATCATTATACCAAATTGAATTAATTGTATATATCAGGATTGATCAATAATCTTTTACCAGGTTCTGTTGGTGAGGGGGTTGGGGATAATGATGATGTAGACATCGATTCTGTTTGAGAGTTAGGTGCTGAAGTACCGGTAGATAGTACGGTCACTGTGTGAGAAGAACAAAGATAATCTCTGGATTATTATGATATTTCACCATTCATAATTTCGTATTTATTTTCATGAAAACGGAGATATACACTAAAGATTTTCCTATAATTCCTTGTAACTTGATTAAGAATAATATTTCCAAAAAAATTGTTATCATCATTATCATCATTATCATCATCATCATCATCATCATCATTATACCAATTGAATTAATTGTATATATCATGATTGATCAATAATCTTTTACCAGATTCTGTCGGTGAGGAGGTTGATGATAGTGAAGACATCGATGCCATTGGAGGGTTAGAAGCTAGAGTCCCGGTAGATGGTACGGTCACTGTGTGAGAAGAACAAAGATAATCTCAGGATTAATATGATATTTCACCATTCATAATTTCGTATTTCTTTTCATGAAAACGGAGATACACTAAAGATTATCCTATGATTCCTTGTAACTTGATTAATAATGATACAAATATTTATATTTTTAGCAAAGAAAAAAACAAACATGTACACTAGTATAATTATTATTATTAGTATAATTACTTTGTAAAAAAAAATTGTAATTTACTTTGTAAAATGGAAATAAAGCTCGAACTTGAACTTGAACTTGAACTTGAACTTGAACTAAAATATTAAATTATTTTTAATATCTTACTTTATTTACACAATTATACAAAAATAGGGTTCAAAAGCTTAAGGAACGATGGCTCCGTGGTAGAGCTGCTGTCTCGTATACCAGAGGTCCCAGGTTCGAATCTAAGTCAATGCGCTTATGTCCTTTGGTAAGGTATCAATTCTTGCTTGCTTACATGCAGCATACATGCATTCATAGCAGTCAGGTAGAACAATCAACATCATCATTAAAATTATCACTTTTGTTCATGAATTTTATCATGATTAATATAACGACTAATGTATATCATCACTAGTATTATCATTTTGGTATCATTATCGTTATGATTATCATGATTATTGTTATTATTATTGTTGTTGTTGTTATTATTATTGTACTTATTATTATCATTATCATGTCTTGTTTTTTTTTTTATATCATCATTAGTATTAGTAGTGGCATTAGTAAAAGTAGTAGTATTATTAT
Source organism: Strongylocentrotus droebachiensis (assembly GCA_035222895.1). Classification (NCBI taxonomy): domain Eukaryota; kingdom Metazoa; phylum Echinodermata; class Echinoidea; order Camarodonta; family Strongylocentrotidae; genus Strongylocentrotus; species Strongylocentrotus droebachiensis. The sequence goes on along the minus strand of JAVYIG010005374.1, from coordinate 71,337 downwards.
TGATATCATCATCATTATCATTATTATCATTATTATCATTATTATCACCATCATTATCATCATCATCATCATCGTCATCTTCATTATACCAAATTGAATTAATTGTATATCAGGAATAATCAATAATCTTTTACCAGGTTCTGTCGATGAGGGGGTTTATGATGGTGAAGATGTCGATTCCGTTTGAGGATTAGAAGCTTTTTTTAATTTTTTTTAATTGTGCTAATGGACGGCCAAAAAGGTGTCCCCCCCCCCCCCCCCCTTTCTCCCCGCTTATTCAGCGGCTGGCTGAGTCGTTGCGCAATTTTAAAATTTTAAAACCTCCCCTTCAAAAAAATCCTGCGTACGCGCCTGAGTAGTAGTAGTAGTTTCATGACCATCATTACTATTACAATTAGTATCATTAACATCATCATCATTGTTATAATCATCATTATCATCATCATCACCATTATGCCAATTGAGTTAATTGCATATCAGGAATAATCAATAATCTTTTACCAGGTTCTGTCGATGAGGGGGTTGATGATGGTGTAGACGTCGATTCCGTTGGAGGTTTAGAAGCTGAGGTACCGGTAGATGGTATGGTCTCTGTGTGAGAAGAATAAAGACAATCTCTGGATTATTATAATATTTTAGTAGTCATAATTTCGTATTCATTTTTATGAAGATGAAGACACACAACAAGTCAAAATATTAATTCATTTTGTCTTTCTTCATTTACACAAATACACAAATAGAATGTCACAATGTGATTTAAAAAAAGATTAACTACAACAATGCTTTGATTACTTCCTATGAATGCAGTAGATGAAAATAATTCTAGTTAAATGATTTCTGAAGGTAAAAAAAAAATGCCTTCAAAAATATTACCCTTTGGTGGATAATACTCGTCCTATATACATCTTCTTGTTGATCTGTCACATCAATTATTCATCGTGAGCATTTACATATTGCGGTTTAGAGATTAGAAAGCCCATTTCACACGAGGAGTCTTTTCGATTGCGGTATTACATGAGCCAATTAAGCATGTGATGTGAATTAACAGCGATTCAAAGCGAAGTTTGCATCGTCCATTATGAACTTAATTTCACTGGGCGACCAAAAGATTGTAATAGTCGCTGACGCGGTCGTATGGCAAGCCGTTTTATCATTCAAACATATTTCTCTATATCAAGAATTCAATTCTTGATATCACGAATTCATTTCTTGATATCAAGAAATCGAATTCGTGATATCAAGAAATCGAATTCGTGATATCAAGAATTAGATTTCTTGATATCAAGAATTAAATTAAATTAAATTCTTGTTATCACGAATTGTTATAGTGAATGATTTAGAACGCATCTCTTAATGATTTCTTGCACAACTTTTGCGTTCAAAATCAGAACAGGACTAAATGTTAAAAAGGCGCGCTCAGGATAAATTCGTGCAATACTTTTGAGTTTGAAATTATTCACTATAACAATTCGTGATATCAAGAATTTAATTTTTGATATTAAGAAATCTAATTCTTGATATCAAGATTTCGATTTCTTGATATCTAGAAATGAATTCGTGATATAAAAAAATCGAATTCGTGATACCAAGAACTGAATTCGTGATATCAAGAATTCGATTTCGTGATATCAAGAATTGATTTCGTGATATCAAGAATTGATTTCTTGATATCAAGAATTTGTGTGAACTAAATTAATTGCCTAAATTGGTAGCATTTTATCCACACTTATAATTTACGTTGTTGTTCATCGTATATTCAACGTTATCAAAACTTGAACAATCAATGCATAGCCAAAATTAAGAATGTGAAACACAGATATTTTTTTTTAATCCATTGACTCTGATGGTAATGAAAATGAATATTATTAGAACTACGCTGTTAAAAAAATGCACACGAATATACATTAAGCAAGTTTCAAGAAGAAATGAAAAGACAAAGCGTAATAACTATCCATCTAACAAACGACAAAGTGACGACTTAGAATGGCGCTTTGATGATATCGATTAAAAAGTGACGAGATTGATTCATGAAATTGCAAGAGGACAGCCGGTGATAACGAACTTGATTTTACTTTGACGAAATTGGACGTAAAATGATGAAATAATGCTCTTGTTGATAAGGTTTAGTTCACAAGACAAACGATAACAATATGATCGCTAATATAAGGAATTCCTCTTCTTTTTCAAGGGCCCGGGGCTGTTCGTATTTCCATAGACCGATAGACATGCGTGCATACTTCATTCTTTTAAAATGAATACAATAGGTTTTATGTTACTACATGTACACGAAGCATTGTTTCGTAGTTGCAATACAGACAAGTGCATGTGTAGAAAAAAATGAATATGGGTGTTGCCGTTGCTACATTCGTGCAACGATTCTTTTTTTTTTTTTTATAAAAAAAAAAATATATATCAATAACAAGTATTAAATACGAAATATTGCATTGTCATTGTTTGTACTTTGTGTATTATCTATTTATATATACGTATATTTGAATGATTTTCTACTTTTTTTTTTATTGTATCATGAACTTTTCTGTATAAACTACGAAAACAAACAGACATTGATTGTTTTGCTTAGTACCTATTATGTTTGATAATCTTATCAAACGTAAATACTATGGAACGACTTACGGTTCTCGCAGTTCTTGCCTTCATATCCAGGTACACAGGTGCAGTTGTAGTCATCTATGAGATCGTTACATGTACCATTGTTCTGACACGGGTTAGAATCACATTTGTTCGTCTCTGATAAAAGTAAGAGGAAATAGAAATACACCGGTTTTCAAACACAAAGTGCTATTAACATAATTTGTCGACCAAATATGATAGTAGACCAGCCAAGACGGTATCTATTATTTTGGTTTATGAGGAAGGCATTTTGCGGTAATGCATGGCATCTATGCATTTTAAAAAAACTCTTGCAAATGAATATTAAGGAATAAGGGTCGATGTCAAATTTGGCCTAAAATAGGAAAGATTTTTTTTTTTAAAGTCATTATTTTGAAATAAAAAATGACCAAATTTGTATCACATGATGAAGACGTTTAAATTGATATACCTTTTGTTATGAGTTTTAATTAAAAACCTCTTTAATACGGATTTGAATGTTTGATATTACATTATAACATTGTGGCGCAATGAAACGTAAAAGGGTGATTTACTCAAATAGGTTCGCGAAACCGCACATGAACAAAATATAGGTTTTCCCGGGCAATTATGTCAAAGCAGCAATCAATTTCATTAACGTGCATTCATGTTCGAGCAAATCTTCTTCACTCGTTGATCCCGTTTCATTTTTAAACTTGTTGCATTCAATTTCGTTTTGAGTCACCGAATTTTCTTAACGTGCACATTCAAATTAAAGCTTTGTTCAGTCAACTCAGAAATGCGTAAGGGTCATTCCATTTCGCCAATGTTGAGTGGGAGGAGAATTCTATGGCGAATTACTATTTCATTTTCGTGTATGGACAACCTCTTTCGCAATCGGGTCATTCAAATTAAAACTAGACCTCATAATCATAGTATGAGGCTCGATGTTTAATCGGATATTCAATATTTCATGTTCAGTTATTTATTCTTGTTCTCTATGATCTTTTATGACATGATTTCACATTATACAATCTTCTTATTTGTCTGATATATTTATATCGCATCTTATGTTTTCCCTTTCTTTCGACATTCTTTATTTTCTTTGAAACATCTTTTTATTCATATCTTCATATTTTTCATTATAAATGTCTTTGAGGTTATTTCTGTAATGTTTTTTGTTATCAATCTTAATTGAGTACGTGATTGATTGATTGATTGATTTTTATTCGACAAGCTTCCAACATACAACAATATACAATAATAACAGATCAAAAATAAGTCAGCTTGAACAGGATAACCCACGAAAGCTCGAGAGCTTATTTCCAGTGGGGTCCCTTACAGACATGTATAAAATTAATAAGTTAAAATAGTAATATTTACAGACAGATAAGAAAATTAAAAGAACTACTTATTAAAGATAATAAAATAATAACAACATTAAACTGATGATAGAAATGATATTAAGTACAAGAAGAAAAAGAAGAAGGAGAAGAAGAAAAAGAGGAGAAGGAAGAAGAGGAAAATAATGATGAATTTGTAGAATTTCTATAACGTACGAAAACATAAGTATATACAACATGAAAAGGTATGAACCGACAGAAGAATAAAAATTTCAATCATATAACATGTCATTCACTTCTCTTCTCTGACTGTCAAGTATTAGGTATTCCTTTAATTTCCTCTTAAAATGATCATAGTTTCCTATTTCTTTTACACCATTGGGAAGGGAATTCCAATGTTTTATGGCATTGTAATAAAACGAATTTCCAATACTACCTACTCTTTCTGGTAAGTTAAAGTTGAATCGTCTATTTCTTGTATTATAATCATGTACGTCAGTAACAAGATCGAAGTTGGATCGAATATAATGATTCGACCTAGTATGATATATTTTATGCACGTGATGCAATGCGAGTTGTTTTGATCTTTGGTCGACTTCAAGAAAACCAGCTTTAGAAAGTTCGCTGTAGCCAACATGAGTTCTTGGACCAGAACAGTTGATAAATCTCACCATTTTGTTCTGTATAATCTTCAACTTCTTTTGATCTGACTTGTTTATGTTACTATACCATGCAGGGTTAGCATAGTCAAATAAACATTGAATAAGAGCAAAACAGAGTGTACGTCTTGCTTTTAAATCCATACAACTTTGATATCTGTACAAAAATTTCAGACGAGAATTTGCTTTTTTTACAACTGATTCTACTAAAGATGAAAATGAAATTGCGCTAGCCAACTCAATGCCTAAATACTTCACAGACTCTTTTCTCTTGATTGCTTGATTATTGTGTGTCACTTTGAATTCAAATGACTTTTTAGAACTACTTTTAGAACAAAATAAAATGCTTTCTGTTTTTCCCAAGTGTAAAGAAAGCTTATTATCAGTCATCCAATCGACACACGTAGACAGCTGTTCACTGAGCTTTTCCTCAATATATTTAGGATCAGTATTTGAATAGAGTAGTACGCTGTCATCTGCGTACAATAATAGTTTGAAGTCTTTTATACAAATACACATATCATTTATATAACTTGAAAATAGAATTGGGCCTAAAATGCTTCCCTGAGGAACACCGCATGTTATAGGCATTAGTTTGGAACGAATATCATGAATGGCCACTACTTGGTGCCGATTAGATAAGTAGGATCTGAACCAATCTAAACTTGCCTTAGCAAAACCCATTAGTTGTAACTTCTTCAATAAGACGCAATGATTAACTGTATCAAAAGCTTTTTGCAGATCAAGGAGCACCATACCAACAAAGCGCCCTTGGGAAGTTTCTCTCCTCAAATAATCAGTCAAATGAATTAGACATGTTTCAGTCGAATAATCATGTCGAAAACCAGATTGAAATTCATAAATTATATCATTTTCTTTGAAGTATCTTTCAATTTGAACACAGACCGATTTTTCTAGAATCTTTGATGCTACGCTTAAAACACTAATAGGTCTATAGTTGCTAACATCAGTTTTATCTTTCTTTTTATAAAGTGGAGTCACTTTTGCTATTTTCATATCTTCTGGAAAAGTACTCGTCAAGATAGATAGGTTCATTAAGTAACTTAGAGGCTTAAATAAAACCTTCGCACCATCTTTTAGAAATTTAGCTGGAATCAAGTCTAACCCAGTACTTTTTGATACATTCAACTTACGTAACTCTTTGAAAACAAATTGTTCACTGATTGGTAATAACTCGAAGCTGTTTTCATGTACACCTTTTCTTTCGTAAAAGTCACGAATACAATCATTGTCTGCGCTGAAAAAGTCTTTGGAAGGGGGGAGTTTGTCTACTAATTTGGCAGCCACATTTGTGAAATGAGAATTGAATTCATCAGCGATGGCCATCTTATCATGACATAATTCCCCATCAATTTTAATGACAGATTCTTGTTCTTTTCGCTTCTTATTTTTCAATCCTAAGCTTTTTAGATTCTGCCAAAGTTTTTTCGAATCTTGTTTATTTTCTTCTATCTTGTTTTGTAAGTAATCGAGTTTAGCCTTTTTCACCTCTCTTTGGACCATATTTCTTAATACTCTGTATCTTTTATAGAGCTTCTCATCTTTTGCTCTTTTCCTCCATTTTTTGTATACTATATTTCTCTCTTGAATTAGGGAAAGAATATCTTTAGTCACCCAAGTTTCTGATCTTTGTTTTATTCTTATCCGTTTCAGTGGCGCTATCATATTCAAATTTGAGATAAAAACATGTTGAAATATTGACCATGCCTCATTTACATCTGTACAGTCAGTTATTCGTGACCAATCAACAACAGATAGTTGACGATTGAAAGACTCTTCTGTATATTTTTTCATGGATCTGATATCATTAGTCCTGTGATGACCTATAGCCAGTCTAACATCTTTCCGTGTACAGAAAGTAAAATAATGGTCGCTAATACCTAGATCAATGACACCACTTTGACTTATTTTATTTTCTTTGGTACAACCAACATGATCCAATAGAGAAGAACATGTAGGTGTAACGCGTGTTGCCTCTTTAATGAGTTGACTAAACCCATGAAGACTCAACAAGTCAATATATTTTTTAGCCAGTAGCGATTTGCGAAGAAGACAAATATTCATGTCTCCTAAAAGAATTATTTCGTCATCCTTCTTTAATGTATCAAGAATATTGGACAATTTCTCGATAAACAAATTGTTTTTCGGAGGTCGATACAGAACACCAACAACAATTGGTTTTGATCTTGGTATAAGCAAATTTATCCACAGGGATTCCGTATCTCCAGTACTTATAGCATCCATAATATTAAATGCAATATCATTTCTGATATAGAAACATACACCACCTCCAGAGCCAGAGGATCGATCATGGCGTATGATTTTATATCCGTCTATTTCAATTTCTTCATCATTTATGGAATTGTTTAACCATGTTTCAGTGAAAGCAATAATAGACAGCCTTTTTCTTTTACAAAGAATTCTAAATTCCGATATCTTGTTTAGAATAGACCTCACATTAAGGTGTAAAAAATGAAGACCTTTAGCTTTAAACTTTTCTTCAAATTCTTGATAAAGAGAAGTGTTTTCATCTCTGAGGTTTGGCTGAATTACTCTTGCTATCGCTTGCTTTTCAGGTGTAACGCGCGTTATCTTAAAATAGTTTTCTTTTAGTCTATCCTCGTTTTGGCTTTCTATCTCTATACAATCGTCATTAAATAATGAGTCACAAAAAGATGGCAGACAACATGTAAAACAATTCCACTTCTCATCAGGGCATTCATAATATAATCTGCGGTACTCTGAAAAACTGATAGCTTGACAATTAGTGTGAAACCATTTTTTACAAGAAGAACACAGAAGGCCGTGTTGATTACATTTGACTGGCTTATCACAGTTCCCACAAGGGAACTTATATTTTCGACCGTCAACTATAATTTTCGGATCATCACTAGATTTTGAACTTTCTTTCTTTTCATTTAATATCTTTTTCTTTATTCAACATTGTATTTTGTTTCCATCATGTCCATGTCTATTAAAGCTGAACTCTACCTCTGTCCAGGATCTGTTTATATATAGTTTTGTGCTTATAAGAGAAGTCACAAATATTGTGCACCTTCTCTGGGGACAGCTACCTGTGTAATCATGACAGATATCTACTAACGAATACGCATGCCATTCCTCCAAGTAAACTTTGCATAAAATTATGTAAACAGAAGTATATTGAGTGACAAATTAACATCAAATGAAAAGCAATGCACAAAATAATGTCACATAATAATGTATGCTTATTAATCACGAAATTGAATGCACGAATACATATCACCGTCTGTCCGGCGCGAATTTGAATGCTCTTTGCACGCTTTTCTAGATTGAATACTCATTTTTGCACGTCTCCGTGACAAGAGAATGAAATCGCATTCTACTAAATCAAATTGAATGACGCAATTAGCATTTGGAATGCTGATCTACATAGTCATTCAATTTGGCACGAACTTAAATGAAGGTAACGTTAATTCGGATGCTAAGTTTGCGCAGTTGGGCGGGAAAACCTATATTTCACAAGCTATTTATCTGGGCCGAATTTCGGCTGCTTATGGTTGACAACAGGTGCGGATCCACGGCCCGGATATCAATCAATATAATTACATAGACCGATAGGCATACTTCATTCTTCTTTTAGAATGAATACAATAGGTTTTATGTTACTTTATCAAGACGAGAAGCATTGTTCGGTTGTTGCAATACAGACAAGTGCATGCGTAAAAACAAATAAATATGAGTATTGCTGTTGCTACATTCGTGCAATGCATTAAAAAAAAACGTTTATATCAATACACAGTTTTAAATATGAAATATTGCATTGTCGTCATTTGCTTGTACTTTGTGTTTTGTTTGTTAATATATACATTTACGTAAATTTAAATGATTTTCTACATTTTTGTTACTATGAAAAGAAACAGACATTAATTGCTTTGCTTTATAGTACCAATATGTTTAATACAGGTTTAATAACCATACTTAACGTAAATACTATGGAACGACTTACGGTTCTCGCAGTTCTTGCCTTCATATCCAGGTACACATGTGCAGTTATAGTCACCTATGAGATCGTTACATGTACCATTGTTCTGACACGGGTTAGAATCACATTCATTCGTCTCTGATAAAGTAAGAGGAAATAGAAATACACCAGATTTAAAACACAAAGTGCCATTAACATAATTTGTCGACCTAATACAATAGAAGACCAGCCAAGACGTATGTATATATTTGGTTTATGTGGAGGGCATTTTGGGGTAATGCATGGCATCTGTGCTAAAAAAAAGTCTTGCACAAGAATATTAAAGGGATAGTTGAGTTCTGTTTTTTAGACCGCAAATGCCTTCAAAGTGCATGGTTATTGCTCTTATTCTTATCTATGACATTTCTAGTGCCCTTTTAGAACCTAAAATTCCTATGAAGGTAATTTTAGACCCCAAAATGTGTGAAATTTAGCCAATAAGATCATACCAATTCAACTCCACTTTTAAAAAAATACGGTGACAATACGGAAAAAAGAACAATACATGGGCCGGCCGGTTGTGCGTAATATAACCAACACGAAAATGCCAACAAAAAGCCAACACCGGCATTGGCTGATTTACGACGTAAAAGGCGCTATTTCGTTTTTTCAACGGCTTTTTCAAAATATCTTGTGGTGGTACATAAGTATTAGAAATCGTTATATTTATGGATATTTCCGCCGTCTCTGAACCGATTTTTATCAAACAAAGATGATTTTGTCATTTAAACTGTTTGTTCTTTCAAATTTGACACTCAGTTTTTCATTATCTCACAAAAAATTATTGAGCCCTCTGCAACACAACTTAATTATCCTTTTAAGGATTAAAAACAAAAATCATTATTTTGAAATAAAAAATGACCTAAATTATATCACAATGATGAAGACATTTCAATTGATATATCTTTTGTAATGAGATCTAATTAAAAAATGTGTTTAATACGCATCTGAATAGTTGATATAACACACAATTATGTATGGCGCAATCAAATGTAAAAGGGCGATTTACTCAAATAGGTCTGCGATACCGCATGTGAACATAATATGCTAAAAGCTATTTATCTACTAGCCCCCTAGGATAGTTGTCCGGGGGTAGTTGTCCTAGAGGATGGTTGTAGTATGGGTAGATGTCCTAGGGGAAAGTTGTCCGGGGGTAGTTGTCCGGGGTAGTTGTCCGAGGGGGAGGTGTCTGGGGGTAGTCCTCCTAGATGGTGGTTGCCCTAGGGGGTAGTTGTCCTAGGGGGTAGATGTCCTAGGGGGTAGTTGCCTAAGGGGTAGTTGCCTAGGGGTGGTTATCCGGGGGTGGATGTCCAGGGGGTAGGTGTCCTCATATCGAATGATCCCTCCCCCTTCTCCCCCTCCCCTTCTCTCTCTCGCTCTCTTTCTCTCTCTTTATCTCTCTCTTTCCCCCTCTTTCTTTCTTTAATTGTATCCTTTCATCACCATTGGATGGGGAGGGGGTCGTATAGCCTTCTTCACATATTCAATTGATACATTATAATTAAAAGTTAAAAATCTTACCATTGCACGATGGAATGTCAGGTGTAAACATTCCTATTTTACAGATGATGGATTCATTGTGAGTGATGGTGTATCCTGCATCACACTTAAACATGCACTCTGTGTTACATGATACACTAGCATTGGTCTCGCAGGTGCCTTCAATCTGCGATGTGAGGTTATCTGGTAGGTCCCCGACAGAGCATTCAGCTTCATGGAAACGAGAAGGAAATAATCAGACCGGTAAATATAGATACTATATTACAACTATTGGCTTTCAACTATTTTTGTTCTCGATCACAGAGAATACTTTTAAAAGACAAAATATCATTTTAATTTGAATTTAGCATTTCAGCTGATTACATAAGGGGAAAAAGTGTGTATTCCAACAATAGCTTTAGGTAACACCCAGATGTAAGGAAGAGCGTCGATAGAGGGGGGTATCGCCCCCAGTCTATGTGTATATAACAATACGGCTATGGGAGTCATCCATTCATGAATATTTTTATTAACTGACGGTTTTAATATAATTCTTACATATCAATCGTGTTAACAAACATTATGTTGAATATTTACACAAAGCTGTGAAATCAGTCGGAACAAGCTGAACTCAAAGCGAGGGGGAAATCAGAGGTATATTGGATATTCCCATATATCTCTATCACGTTATTTCCTACTGCAATAAAAACGTTGATACTTACTATAAACTGTAAACTTTTGAAGACCAGATTTTACTACCACCTTTGATGGAAATCTTCTAAAGTGTATACCTTTATACATTTATCATTCATTATAAAATGGCTCTAGTATTTTAAGAATCGTGATTGGTCAATACGCGTCACATGACATTGACAAATTTTTGATGCAAGCACGATTTTGCAGAAATGAGTGCAGAAAAAGCGCAACAAAAAGTTATATTGCACGGCGCGTACGCGTGACCATGGAGATCCAGTGCGCGCGCGTACGTGTAGTACGCGCTCCCTCGAGTGCATTGCAATTATTGTAGGCTACGCGTAGCTAATATTGTACGCTCCACCATGATCCCCAGCGCAACGTACGCTAGCTAGCTAGAGCGGCCAGCGGGGTATTATTAAAAAGCAAATTTTTATTTTACTTTTGCCTTGGATTTACCGTAGGCCTGTTTTGACTTTTGGATTTTATAATGAAGCCAGGAATTTCAGCTGTCTGATGATGTAGACTCGTCTCTAGACCCACTGTATGGATTTTATTTTTAATCAAGGCAATTATGAATCCCATTGACTTTTTGGTAAGCCTGCAAGGTCTTAGTCTAGAAGTAGAACCAACATAACTCTAGATCTAGATCTAGATCAAACTCTCGTAGACTCTAACTTATTAGATCTAAAGTTTCGTTTGTTGCTATTTGTGTCGCTATTTTATAAAACAAATAACGCACTTGACCCTGTTGTGCGAAACGTAAATGCAGTAAACGCTCGGTTTCTTCAGATGGTTCGCACTGTCAACTCGCCGCAAGCGGCTCGTTGCACAGAGCGCTCGGCACCAATCTAAAGAAACCTCGCGCGTACTGCATTCACCGCTATTGCACTCTGGGACGTGCGTTATTTGTATATTGGTGACCGAATGAGGCTAAACCTAACGTATTGAATGCTTTGCTCGTTGTACACGAGGTGTCATTTTGAGCCGAGTAGGCAATTACCCCATGCATACGCAGGTATTTAAACAAAATGTCTACTCCTTTTAATTTGCAACCACTCTTTGTACGATACCACTTTCGCATGGCGCATCAATGGCTGAAGCACTCCATGACGCAGCCCTACGTCAGCTAAATGACACCTCGTGTGGTAGGTCTATGATTGTACTCACCAAATGAAGGTCTGGGGGGTCGTGACGTCAATGTAGAAGAACATGTACAGTTGATGTTTGATCTTATACACACATCCTCATCGGATAGCGCCACTACACACAGCATGGTTAGCACTGCAACGCATATGGCTGACTGCCAAAGCTGGGAATAAATAGGACAAAGATTACATTCAATTTTGTTATTGTGATTCAGTGACAATAACATTATGGTTTTACTGCCAATAAGATGCTACTACACTTCCCCTCTTCCAACGCCCAATGACACTGTTATTACCTTCTTTTTAAAAAAAAAAAATTTTTTAAATCTTATCTTCCTTACATGTATATGATTGTTCTTTTTTGTTTACGGGCCTTATTTATGTGGTTGTAAAGGAAACTATTATTGAATTGAGACACAGAAATATGTGATCATGACAGTGAACAAAATACAATAACACAAAATCATATTGAGCATTTAAGTAGATGAGTGTGTACTTTATCCCCATTTTGAAAAGAATTTCAGATCACGCAAATATGCAAAGTAACGAACCCTTTCAAGGCGCTCCTTTGTCAAACCATTGATATTGCCAAGGTAAATTTGACTAGCAGAATGGCAGAGGTTATCATGAGTGACTTTTGTATATTCCTACAAGGTGGTCAGTATGGTTATGGCAGATATAAACACTCAAATAGATTGAAGATGTGCGTTGTGCGTGTTCATTGATCAGAATGATCAGGCCAGGCCTATACTGTACAGCCAACAAAGGCATTGTATTGCGCGCTATATATATATATATACACTGTCGGTCATAATGGTGGAATAATTATTTTTACCCCAATTTATTGAATGATTTTGACAATGATTATTATTCCTAATAGATCTAGATAATAGTATACATTCTCAGATTTTATTGAATGACAATTGGGGAGTGTTTGTTTTGCGTGACTGCTGAAGCATGTCTATGCTAATCAACTAGGGGACCTACGTCCTTAAGTCATAACTGACAGTAATGTGCATTAATGCCTCATAAAAGGGCACTAATATAGCACATCGACACGGTTTTGATCCTGGGGGCTCACACTAACGAGGCCATTGCTTAGCCAATAAATCATGACCGTACGCAGCGGGCGCTAGGATACGTCGACGCCCCCACAAAAACAAAAAAAAAAAGAAAATGCAATACATTTTCAATAATGAATTGTATGTTCTGTCAAAGAATTACATTACCCAAATTCAGAAACCTATACACATTAGGATATTGGTGACAGGGGGGCATCAAAACTTCTCTTGGACAATGGACTAAGAGCTAAATATTTTACTATAAAGTAACAAGGTTACGCAAATAATGTGTGAGTCCGTAGAAAAATTCGGGAAAACCCCTTTTGTCAAACGTGGTAACTGGACTATTCTTGCTTCGATAGTACCTTTATCCTGTATTTCTATGGTTACTAAACAGAGAGATGACGTCAAGCACTTTGGAATTTATGTATAGTCATTTTATCAGAGTAACAAAAGACCCGGTTCGAAGGTGAGGCATGTAGTTTATTTTGAAATGCACAATATCCCCAATTTCACATGCAATGAATTCAGACCTACTATACAAACTATTGGTTATAGATCATTAACCAAAGCACTGTGCTATTCTGTAAATGATCATTCACAAAGCATAGATTAGTCTAGGGTATTATAACACGTTTTAATGTTATTATTATAAAAATGTTATTCATTTATATGTTTTATTGGTTTTAAAAAGCAAAAGATATAACAAAACAGATATAGCACAATAATGAAATATAATTTTCATGTACAAGAAATCATTTTAAAAGAACAAACAACAACAAAAAAGGACACTCCCCTTCCCCAAAAAATACAATAATGTAGTATGGAAATAATATTTTTAATATTCTTCAATATGAGAGAAAATAAAAGGTGAAGATGTCAGATTAGATTTCAAACTTCTGCTTCCTGAAATGAAATGTTAATTTACCTTTCTTCTTTGGCAACGTAATATAACGTTTGTTTTTAAGTATTGATAAATTGTTTAAAACCAACGACAGATGGATGTCTTCATTGGAAGTTGCACACATAATTATTGTATTTTAGACATAAAAACATAGATGACAAAAACTTGTTCTTCTGGACATCAAATAAGTTTTCAAGGATTAAAAGCTTGTATATAGTGACAAACAAGCTAATTCTAGATTGGCCTTACTATTTTACACCAACCAAATACAAGTAACACTGTTTTTTCCTCTTTATCACAAAAGGTGCAGTTTGGGGAATCTCTTCTCCTTATCTTAAGTAAAGAATAGTTCAGTGCAATTGTATTATTAAACAATTTTTAAAAATTAAAAAAACTCATCCAAGTGTAAATCTCCTGGAATAGAAACATATCCTTCCAATAGTCACATCGTTTTTCTGGGACATTCTTTTCAAACATCACTTCATATGAATGCCCAATATTATCTAGCACATCATTATCATCTTCATTTAGGTCATCAAACCTTCACTAGGAATATTTTTCATCGGAAAAGTGTATTTACTTCTATCTTATAGTAAAACTTTAAAATTAAGAATCAATTCTTCAAAACAAATATTTTCTGAATTGGATGGGCTCAGTAGATAATTAACAGTACAATTTATTTGTATTGTGCCAATGTTCTGATACAAAAATTGTACGGATTTTGATAGTATACTCACTGGTGTTGACAAAGACCTATATCGTAAATTCGTCTACCCACTAGGTCAAATGCAGCGTTCACTTTGAAAATCTATCATGCTTTAATAGAATTAGCTGAGTGTACATTTTTTTTCATTCCCAAGTAAAAATAGACATTTAATTTACTTTCCAACAACACTCAAATTTTGTATCAAGCAAATCTTTAACCCACATCATTTTCTAAGTTAGTGCAAATGTGTACTGATCCAAGTCATGCATAGACCACAAGATTAAATCGTTACACAGCAATTTTAATAATAATAATAATAATAATAATATGTCTTGTTTACCCAGGGTAGCCTCATCAGCATTAATACTGTTCTCCCTGAGGGCCCTACAATCATATTATTACCCCGGTCTTCGGATTCAGGCTTACCCGCATACAATGTATCCATATTCTCCACTCCCTGGGGAGCATTCTAGCCATTGCATCATTTTTACAAGCGCACACTTGCTTATCTTAGCTTTCGCATCCTACCGGGTACCCATTTAACACCTGGGTGGAGAGTGGCAAATGTAGATCAATGTCTTGCCAAATTAGTGCCGCGGTGGGACTTGAACCGCTGACCTTGTGATCCACAGTCCGGTGACATATCCACTCATCCACGACACCTCTACAATTTTGTTTCTCTCAAATCTGTCTTTACCTCCATTCCCAATGATTCTATAATAGTTTATTCAGATCCTTAAAAAGGAAGCAAGAATTTTAACACATAACCCCGAGAAGAAAAAAGATACATTAATAATGTGGTAGGAGGAGAGATTTAATAACGCATATTTTACAATCAAAGAAAGATTTCTCGTGCTTTCATTAGAAACTTTTAGTAGAATTAGTTGGTATGAAGAAATAGTTTTTACAGCTATTTTGTTTCTTGTTTCCGTTTGTATTATATTTTTAGTTTCTCAATTGATTTAGGAGTATGTGTAAAGTGGAATAAACATGTTGAACATTATGTTTATATTCGAAACTCTATTTAATAATTTCGAGAAAAAACCTCATAAAAAAAACTTCATAAAAAAAAAATATTGCAAATCAGGTTGGCAACGTCCGGTACAGCCGATTTGTATGTATGGTATTATTTTCCCAACATGTGTAACCATTTATAGACCTTGTGAATATCGAACAGTTGGGTCGCCACGACAACATTTCATTCATTGAAAAGGATACGATCGAAAACCTGTGATTTTAATCACCGTATCTATCGATTCGACGTGACATAATATGTATTTAACAGATAATAAATATGTAGGTTTTCGTACACAGTCTTAGCAGTATTATAATGCCGATGAAATTGGATTATTCAATATAGGCACAGATAAAGAGTTACGTGCCTGCATTCTGCAATCTGGAACTGTTGAACCAACAATGACAATAAACTATTATGATAAACTATAATGATAAGATTATTCAATAATCAAAATTAACACTGTTCTTCCCGAGGGCCTGAACCTTTTATTGCACCAGCATAACTAGGCTATATACCCATATCCTATACACCTGGTAGGAGAGGGACAATCGTAGGTGACAACATCTTGTCCCAAGGATGTCAGCACCAAGTTTCATGACCCTAATCATCCCTATGAGAGTTAATAGCCTTATTATTATTATTATTATTATTATTTATTCGGCAAAGGAAAACATTACATATCAGTGTACACAATACAAAATAAGACATAGTTATCAACCATTGGAACGCCAGGGACAGAAAAAGTTAACTAAATTACTGTGGCATAAAGCCTCCTGTCCCAATTCCAATGGATGATTTACATAAAACAGAAATAAGAAGTTTAGCCTAATATTAATCAATTACAAACAAATGTATAGGCCAATTAACATTTGACACATTGAATAAGTGTAGGAGATGTTGCTGTATAGGCAACATATTAAACTATACTATAGAAAATGAAAGGAAACTAAAAGAGACAAAGGGGGGGAGAGAGAGAGAGAGAGAGAGAGCAAAGAGAGAGGGAAAAGTAAAGCAAACAGAAAGGAGAGAAGTACATATTTATCAGTGTTACATTTTCTTGAAATCAAAATTACAGTGTATATTTAGGCCATAACAAAAGAACATCGTTATTTTGCAATTATAAACACGTGCGTGTTAACAATATAATAAGCGGGGGAAATATTAAGGAGGAAAAGAAGCAAGAAGAGGCGGAAGCAGTAGAATTTAGTATTCAGTTTAATATAAAACCACGCTGGCGGAGGTGACACCCAAGCGCAGCAAGCCAGGTCGACAAGGAAGTCTCGACCACCCCCGTGCGCAAGGACTCGGGGAGTTAAAGGTACTATGTCCCATTTGCAGGCCAAAGAAAAATGAAAAGGTTAAATTCCGATGGCATTTGAAAGATAATACTAATTTAGAACTCCCCTTAAAAAAGGGGGGCTTGAAAATGTCTTTAAGTGGGAAAATAACGACTATTAGTTGTCAAATCGACTTAGGAGCTATAGAGCCAATAAGTAATAGTCTTGATTTTCAGGCCATTGTACCGCATGGTCGTACGTTTTATGCTGCGCAAAGATCCAATCAGTTTAATTTGGGCCATTGCAAGGTGTGGGTTATTGATGTAGACAAATGCTCATGTACCCTTTACAGCTCATTTTATGTATGTTATTACCAAAGAAGAAAAAAAGCCAGTCAGTCACTCAAAAGTGTCTGACAGTGAAGTCTAGCAAGTAAACGGTTTTCCTTGCATAATTTGAATATGAGGACACTGCTAACGTTTAAATTTCACAGATATGACATACATGACATATTCATAATTCCTGCAAAGTTCTACAGCATTTGAGGTCGGCTGCAAAAGGGACATAGTACCTTTAATGTATATTGAAGTTACCCAATACTGACAATAGTGTCTGACAGTGAAGTCTAGCAAGTAAACAGGTTTCCTTGAATAATTTGAATATTAGGACACTGCTAACATTTAAATTTCACAGATAGGACATATTGAGGTTTTGAATTTGAGGTTGGCTGCAAAAGGGACATAGTATCTTTAACATACCATTATCTCCTAACTGAATTGGTGTATTCAATGATGAGCCTTGATCGTGAGGGTCTGATGGACACATGCATCAGACATGGAATGAACTTGTGTGGAATACAGCATGGGACGGACCTACTTACAGGTAGACAATGAGATTAGTGGGAATTTGACATACTGGGACAAGAAATGCTACAGACCAGAAGGAAAATTATACGAATTTTATACTAACGATGCTTTTAGAAGAACAGCTGATATCCATGATCCGGATTGGTAGAGCAACAGTGTGAGAATGATAATAAATGTAGTCTTCTTTATCCAGTGCGTTAGAAAACTAGGAATGCCCCATGAGTTGTGCTGTTAATGTCCAGTGGAGATATACACCCTTCTTTCCTCAATCCTCGCAGAAGATTTTGTCACCAATTATTTTTTCCAACATACATGGTCAATGCATGTGAGGAAAAATGTTCAAAGACGCTGGAAAATGTTGGCAAACACAGAATTACAAGTCAAACAGGAGATACTACACGATTTGATCATGACTTGTTCATGATAACACGTGGACAAATAATTCCCAGAAGTATGTAAATGCATCGTGAAAATATATGTCCAGCAAAATATATTATACCCCCATGATCACGGCAGCATAAATTTCGCGAATGTGACAATATGGAGCCCATGAACGGGTCTTTTATCATGTACACAAAATCGACAGTCCTGATGCATTGGTTCGTTGACACTAAATGAAACGCCTGTGTACAAAGTTCAGTGGCGTTTTCATTGTCAAAGGCGCAATCATGCATGAATTATTGTTCATTTTCTGATGAAATAATAGGAACAACGCCTCAAATTTTTGACTATGCGTTCAGAGTCTTTGGACCAATAAATCCCAATTCTATGTGTACTATAAATGTTTGAGTTATCAGCATGGCTGTATCATTTGTGGGAAAAAACACAGACATCGCCCATATCAACAGTTCTAGAAGACTATACTCAGAGCCAGTGACGTAACTAAATGGGAGCATGTGATGTGCACCCTATCGCTATCGAATTGCTTTAAAACAAACTAGAAAGGAAAAGGAGAAAAAAAGGTATTAAAATAATAGAAGGATAAAGATTGGTATAGCACATAGGCTTACCCACCTTTCTCTGTAACTTAAAGGTAGTACGTTTCGAAAACAATTCATCACTGTAAATTTAAACGATAACAATACTAAAAAAAAAAAAATAATAATAATAAAACTTTCTTAAATTACAAATTTCTAAGTTTTTTCTTATTTTTAATTAATGACCACGTTTGAACGCTGTCACCGGCCCCGAGTCTGTCTGATAGTCACGCACAAGTGAACATCATGTACACCCCCCTGATTTTGTTGGTTTTTGCCGACACCCATTATAAATGCACTTCCACTCTTACACGCACATGCACGCACCAAACACATAGTATTAATTTATACTGGTCGCAATACCACATTTGTAATCTTAATGGCTTTAAATGATATTCTGAATGATCAAGTTTATACACCCCAGAGTAAATATTATACTACTAGTGAATTTAATTCAAATTTTAATTCAACGGGACCCAATAATAACCTTCACTGTTTTAGTTTATTAAACATCAATATTCGAAGCTTACAAAAGAATTTCGATAATTTTGAAGAATTTTTATCTATCCTAAACACATTTTCATTTTCTTTGATAGGACTTACCGAAACCTGGTTACACTCAACTTCTCCTCCAATATTCAACATTGAGAATTATGAATTTATTCATTCAGACCGTAAAAACGGAAAGGGGGGAGGTGTCGCTTTTTATTCTCGTAATGATGTACAATTTAAAATAAGACATGATATTCAACTGGAAGGAATAGAAACATTATTTTTAGAAATTATTGATGATAAACATAAGAATAGAATCGTTGGGGTAATGTACAGACCACCTAACAATGTAGCCGACACATTTTTTGATGAATTAGAATCATGCCTTGAATTTATTTCTAGAGAAAATAAAGATGTATATATTATGGGAGACTTTAATATCGATATATCCTTACCTTTTACCGTTCTTGGCCAACACTTCACTAATTTATTATCTTCATTTTTTTTTAAACCTCTCATTAATAAACCAACTAGGATTACAAACTTAACACATACTATAATTGATAATATTTTCTCAAACGTATTAGATAATAAACAGAATGGAATAATATATTATGATATTTCAGACCATTTACCAATATTTACGATGGGTCCTAATGATAAACACCTACAAATTCCCAATAAAGAACACACAACACGACGTAAAGAAACCAAACGTAATATTGAATCCTTAAAAATAGACTTGAGTCAAGAAGATTGGTATGATATTTATTTTGAAAGAGATGTGAACAGTTCATATGAAAAATTTATAAACAAACTTCTTTGTCATTATAATAAAAATGTGCCCCTCTCAAGAATTAAGTCAAATAAAAAGAAAAATAAACGACCATGGATTACTCAAGGTATACTTAAATCAATATCTACCCGAATTCGTTTATATAAAATCTCACTTCGATCACCTACAAATGAAAATCAAAATAAATATAAAAAGTACCGTAATAAATTGACTTCAATTATTCGTTTATCACGCAAATTATACTATGGTAATAAAATTGAAAATAATAAAGATAATAATCAATCATTATGGCAAACAGTTAATGACATTTTGGGGAAGAAAAAGGATACTCCAAATAATATTGAATTTAATGATAATGGGCATCACATAGACCAAAATGATGTTGCTGAGGCATTCAATAAATACTTTACTAATATTGGACCGGATTTAGCTTCCAAAATAATCAATGAAAAGAATGATTTTTTGAAATACTTAAATAATAACGTTAATCAATCCTTATTTTTTAATCCAACAAATATTCAAGAGATTTTAGAAATTGTTCGTTCATTAAAAAGCAGTAAATCTAGTGGCTACGATGAGCTAAGTGTATCTTTATTAAAACAAATAATTCACTTCATAGCTTCCCCGTTATCACATATCTTTAATTTATCTCTTTCCCAAGGGGTTTTTCCCGACCCACTAAAAGTTGCAAAAATAATTCCGATATATAAAAAGGATGATCACTCTAAAGTTTCAAACTACCGACCAATTTCTTTACTACCAAGCATTTCAAAGATATTAGAGAAAATAGTATATAAACGATTATATTCTTTCTTAGATATCAATAACTTTTTAATTCCTAATCAATATGGATTTAGAAAGAACCACTCTACTGATTATGCTATTCTACAATTATGTGACAAAATAACTGATTCCCTTTCTAAAAAAGAACACACTGTAGGTGTTTTTATGGACTTATCGAAAGCATTCGATACCATGGACCATCGTATATTAATACATAAATTAAAAGCATATGGAGTTAGAGGGATTGTACTTTCTTGGTTTGAAGACTATTTGCGTAATAGACATCAATATGTTATGTTTAAATCTACAACATCTAATATTTCCACCATAGAATGCGGAGTACCACAAGGCTCCATATTAGGTCCCTTACTGTTTTTAGTATATATGAATGATATTGTTAATGCATCACCACTCCTAACATATGTTCTGTTCGCAGACGATACCAACGTATTTTATTCGCATAAAGACTTAAACATTCTCATTACAACCCTCAATTTAGAACTAAATAAATTATCATCTTGGTTCAAATCCAATAAACTCTCTTTAAATATTAATAAGACTAATTGTATTTATTTCAAAAACATACACTCTAAACATGTACTTCATTATGATATTTTTATAGATAACATGCCCATAATTGAAAAAGAAGTTACAAAATTCTTAGGTGTAATGATTGATTCAAACCTAACTTGGAATAGTCATATTAACAACATTTGCATGCTAGTCTCGAGAAGCATAGGCATTTTATATAAATTAAAATATTATCTATCACAAAAGTCACTATTTATGCTTTACAATTCCTTCATTTTGTCATACATATCTTATTGTAACATAGTTTGGGGCAATAGTAGTAAGATGAAAATTATGTTAATATATCGTCTCCAAAAGAAAGCACTTCGTCTTTGTACACATTCACATTATTTAGCCCATACTGATCCAATATTTTGTAAACTAAAAACATTAAAAATCGCTGACATTCACAGTTTTCAAACTGCAATCTTTATGTATAAATGTTGGATAAATACTATACCTTTGGCATTTCGAAATATTTTTGTTTACAATAGTGATATACATTCTTATCCCACACGACACTCATCCGATTTCCACTTAACAAACCCCAAAATTATTATGGCCTATAAATCGATAAGACATCATGGTCCAGACATTTGGAATGCTTTACCTGACAATATTAAACACTCTGCAACTCTTTATTCATTTAAAGCATCGATGAAAAAATATTTAATATCTACATATTCAAAAACATCATAAGGGTCTCAGAGGTTTTGATTGTTTACTTAAATTAATTTTAGATGACCAGTTCATTAACAATACGAATCGAACACTTACTTCACCTGCACACACCCACTTGCACACACTTGCACATTTTTCTTCTTTTTTCTTTTTTCTTAATTTCTTTCCACTTTTTATTCAGATATTTCCTGAACAAAATCTTTATATGTGACTCTCTATTCCCCTACATTCTCCTAAAAACAGCGCCATGTACCCCCCCCCCCCCCTTCCCGGCTGCTATCGCCTCAAGCTTCTTAGCTTATGATAGTTGGCCTCTGCATTTATCTTGATTATTTTTACTTACCTCCATACTTTCAAGCTTTCAATTATGTACTTTTTTTTTAAATATTTTATTTTGTGTGTATTAAGTTGTCACTCTTGATGTAAATCAATTATATTATATACTATTATTGTTATTTGAATGTTTTGTATTTGATTTATCAATAAATGCAGAAACATCTGCTAAAAAAAAAAAGATAATGAAAGGACACACGCACACGCCCATGACCGCTGACCTTCCTTATTTGCATTTCAGTCAGCGAATACATGGAATGAGACTGGTGCCCCCTCCCTAGCCTTACGGATGCCAGTGCCCCTCTAAGAATGGATCCACGCTCTGCTTGATGAAAATATGTACTATTTTGAATTCCATTGTACTTTCCTGACCTAATTTTAATGGCAAATATATTTAGGGATCAATTGTATTAAAATGCTAACCATGCACCAACAATGTTGTCGCCTTAAATGCGCTTCACTTTAATAATTAAGGAGGAGGCGAGTTGGCTCAGTCGGTAAAGCGTCTACCTGTCGAACCAAAGATCTCGGGTTTGAATAGAACACAGACGGATGACTAAAGCCTGCGTTGTGTGTTAACGTGCCCCTCCCCTTGTTTCATAGACGCAGGCTATGTTAAGTGGAAAACACTCCGTCCCTGGGATAGGACGTTAAATGGGGACCCCGTGTAGAGGAGAGTCACCACCTTTGCGCGTTAACAACCCACTGCACTATTCGTATAAGGGGAAACCCCGGGTAGAGGTCCACCTGCACAACGCACTGCCATTGCCTTAAAGGGACGTCACACGTGACTGCCAGTGCCTTAAAAAGACGTCACACGTAGCAGTCCACCAAAATCTAAAAGTCACTAGTAACAGGCTAAAGGAATACTCATCACCAAAGTCCCCAGGAAAGAAACATCCATACAATTTAAATATTTCAATAAACCAGTCTATTAGTGAAGTACGGACCATACTGTCATCATTTTTAGAGGTCCCTCCTTGCTCATCAACTAATTATCCAGATATTGTAATATTTCAATTTGACGTACGATTTCCAAAGGCTTCCCTCTCTCTCTCTCTCTCTCTCTCTCTCTCTCTTTTTCTCTCTTCTGCTCATACGCAATATCTGTCTCATTCTCTTTATTTATCTTTCTAGTTGTTTATGTGTCTCTATCGTCCTATCTCACTCTGCCTGTCTCTGTCTCCGTCTCTCTCTCTCTATTCCTCCCCCTCTCTCTCTCTCTCGGTCTCTCTCTCTCTCTCTCTCTCTATCTCCCTCTATTTTGGTCTCTCTCACGACTTGGCAAGATATAGACGTGTCTTGATATACCAAACAAGCAAGCAAACACGATTTTATGAAAAATAGCAACAAAACAAGTGTTTATTAGAAACAAATGCAGGTTTTAAAAAACAGAAGATTTCACCTAGTTACAAAAAGGTGACAGGCAAAACACAGTATGTCGACAATAATTAACAGGTAACAAAAGAGAAAGGCATAACAAAGGAACACACAACATGGGGGTAAAGTTTTGCGTTTTGATAAAAACATTACATTGGAAAAAATAAGGGATAATTTGTTGTCCATGACTTATGTGTATAAGCTAAAACAGGGATCAATATTTACTAATGTTTTCAAAACAGTCAACGCAATGAGCATTGTTTTAGAACTTTCCAAACACGATTTCCAGACATTTTAACATACATACAGAAAATTGTACAAAATCCATCACGTTCATATTAACAGGAAAATGGTAAATATTAGAAAAACTTTTTCAAGATACATTGTGCATTGCATGAAAAGTTCTTATAATATTAATAATTATATTATATTTTCTCCAGGAAAAAGATACGAGCAGCGATGTTGAAACAGCAAAGAGGGAGGGATGAAGGTAAATATATTTCTAAATCCACTTGAGATTTGTTTGCTTTTGTCATTAATTTTCACAATTTTGTAGGAATGTTTTAGATGATCATTGCCGATTTCATTAGGATCTTTAATCTAAAACAATACAATACTTCATGAATGATACAAAATTATTTAATTTTGCAAATTAATAAAGCTTTATTTTTGTATTTGTCTTGCAGGAAGAGGGGGCCATTTAAATCATGTGGCACCAACTTATTGGGACCACTTTCACAATCCGCACTTACCTCACGCCTTGCCTTACCGACTTCCCAGTCTCTGCAACTACACTGGTCTACGGCAAACTGGGAACCTACCAGGCTATGGGGCGCCAAGTGTTACCCTAGTTTTTGGGGTATAAAATCACCTCATTTTGTTACAAAATTTGTACCGAATTAATTTTGTTACAAAATGATTTGTACCAAATTTATTTTGTTACAAAATGAACTAAAAAAAAATATTTTGTAACAAAATAAATTTTGTTACAAAATGATTTGTACCGAATTCATTTTGTAACAAAAATTTTACCGAATTCATTTTGTTACAAAATGATTTTTACCGAATTCATTTGGTTACACAATCATTTTACCGAATTCATTTTGTTACAGAATCATTTTACCGAATTCATTTTGTTACAAAATGATTTGTACCGAATTCATTCTGTATTACAAAATGTTTTTTTTTGTGTGGACGGAATACATTTCGTACCGAACTCATTTTCATTCTGTGTACGGAATTATAGTCCGTGCATATAGTTTTGTGTCCGCGGAATGCACGGTCAGTGAACAGTTGATGCTTGGGGGAGAGGGGATTAAGTATTAGCCTTGATAAGAAGTTGTGTTCATACTGCACGCACTGCCACATCCTGACAACACACTAGTAGCGTACACATGGTGTGTCCACACTTAGTAATACAAAATGACTTTGTGCCGAATTCATTCTGTAATACAATTTTTTTTGGTGGACGGAATATATTTCGTACGCGTACTCATTTTAATTCTGTGTACGGAATTCATTCTGTAATACAAAATGTTTTTTCTTGTGGACGGAATTCTTCCATGGGTCCAAATTCATAGTAATTTATGCACTATATTCCTTATCGACCCCCTCGCCTCATCACTCCCTCTCGATACCACCAGCCCCTCCCGCTACCCCCTCCCAAGTCCTCCAGGGTATATTACAAAGAACAATACAGATTTACACCTTGCAAATATTTATAGTTATGCATATCTTTTTTCTCGTCATACTTTTACAGGTTCCAAAGAGCCTGCATTAGGGCCCACAATTTGATATTATATTGTTACAATTCTGTAGAGAGATTTGTGTATTTTGTTTTATATAGCGCCTTGAGTAAGTTATTAACTAAGTGCGCTTTATGAGTATGTATTATTGAGAGAATATAGTTTATTAAACTATATTCTCTCAATAACAATAATAATTAATGCCGTCAGTATTTTTGTCTTTTGCTTACTTATACAAAATTCTTAGCCAAAATTTTTAGCGAAACGCTTTGTTTATGTCCAGATTAACTTTAACTTCCAGTATCTTGGTATTATTGAGTGTAGACACACCCACACCATCCATACGCTACTAGTGTGTTATCAGGATGTGGCAGTGCGTGCAGTATGAACACAAGTTATTATCAAGGTTAATAATTAGTCCCCTCTCCCCCAAGCATCAACTGTTCACTGGCCGTGCATTCCGCGGACACAAAACTATATGCACGGACTATAATTTCGTACACAGAATGAAAATGAGCTCGGTACGAAATGTATTCCGTCCACAAAAGAAAAATATTTTGTAATACAGAATGAATTCGGTACAAAGTCATTTTGTAACAAAATGAATTCGGTAAAAGTCATTCTGTAACAAAATGAATTCGGTACAAATCATTTTGTAACAAAATGAATTCGGTAAAATGATTTTGTAACAGAATGAATTCGGTAAAAATCATTTTGTAACAAAATGAATTCGGTAAAAATTTTGTAACAAAATGAGGTGATTTTATACCAAAAAACTAGGGTAACACTTGGCGCCCCATACGTGTCAGACACGTTGCCCCGGGGTGCGAGATAGGACTCTTGTAGCGTGCCCCCATTTAAAACAATTATACAATAACAGTTAACATTACATTTAATTAATAGTATGAAACTATTAAAATTACTCTCATGTTACGGGAAAAAATATTGCATATATATATATTCTGAATCAATTGATTTGGTCGATCCAGTTCGATGGCACAAACACGGCACTACTGGACAGAGATCCTAATAATTACAGAGCTTGGTCTTGTTGCTCTGTTCGCCAGCAGTTTAAGGATATGGAATCCCGCGGCACATTACTCACAAGAGTTCTAACAAGCCAAGCTTATACAGAGCCTATAATAAGTAATGTTGTGCATGAACCACCCACTCGATCGATCAAAAACTCATAACTCATAACTGAATTTTAAAAATGAAAATGAAGAAACAAAAGAAGAAAGTAAAAAGAAAAGAAAAAACACGAAATGGTAACCATCTAAAATGTTATAGTTGTGATAAATATCTATAAAGATTTATCAAGCACCAAAAATAAATAATATCATGTTCAAGAAAAGGATATATACACTTTGTATTCTTCTTTCGTGTCCTCAAATGCTCTGCCAGGCCTTGGCACACTGAAGAGCCTATCCCAGTGATACAATTTCATGAAAAATCCATGAAAAATCTTACCATCGCATCATGGAATGACAGGTGTAAACATTCCTATTTTACAGATGATGGATTCATTGTGAGTGATGGTGTATCCTGCGTCACACTCAAACATGCACACTGTATTACATGATGCACTAGCATCGGTCTCGCAGGTGCCATCAATCAGCGATATGAGGTGATATGGTAGTTTCCCGACAGAGCATTCAGCACCTTCATATGGAAATGAGATGGAAAGAAACAGACCGGGAATTATAGATACTGTATTACAACTGCTGGCTTTCAACTATTTTTGTTCTCGATTACATTGAATACATTTAAAACTGACAAAATATTAGTTCATTTCGGATTTTGCTTTTTAGCTTATTACATAAAGGAGAAAGGTATGAATTTCAACAATAGCTTTAGATAACACCCAAAGCTGTAAGGAAGAGCGTCGAGAGAGGGGGTTTCGCACCCAGTCTATGTGTATATACTTTTACATTGTATATTACCTTGATTCTCGTCGCTTAAAGATAAGTCCCTTTTGCAGCCAACATCAAATTCTGTAGAACTTTGAACGAATTGTGAATATTCCATGTAGGCCTACATGTATGTCCTAGTATTCAAATTATGCAAGGAAACCCGTTTACCTTCTAGACTTCAATTGTCGGCAAAAATTGAGTGACTGACTGACATCCTTTTTTCTTTGGTAATAAAACACATAAAATGAGCTGTAACAGGTATATAAGCATTTGTCTACTTCAATAACCCACCACTTGTAATGGAAAAAATTAAACTGATTTAATCTTTGTGCAGCACAAAACGTACGACCATTCGGTAAAAGGGTCTTAAAATCAGACTATTACTTAGGTGATGGCAATCACTTAAGTCGATTCGACAACTAATGGTCGTTTTTTCCCACTAAAAGCCATTTACAAGCCCTTTCGTTTTGAGTGAAGTTCTAAATTACTTTTGTTTTTCATATGCCGTTGGAATTTAACCTTTCCATTTGTTTGGCCTGCAAATGTGACATAGTTCCAGTGGGGCTGATTGTATATATACATTTTTTGTGTTTTAATTCCTGCTAGCTCACTTTCTCACTTTCTCATTGATCCTGACACTTAGGCCTAAAATATAACAAAATTGTATTGCCCTTTGCGACCGACCCAAAAATCTAGAAAATCTACGGTCGGCATTTAAAAAAAATAAAAAAATAAACCGTTTTTTAGATTTTTTTTGATTAATGAATACAAAATATGTATTTTGTTTGTTTAAATGGGATATAAATGCATAAAATCAAATTAGTCCAAAATTCTCACTCGTGCGAAACATGGATGATTATGAGGTGAAAAAGATATTAATGGGATGATGACGTTGAAACACATGTATTAAAGCATTAAAAACTGAGAAATATCAGTCAAATGAGGTGGGGAAGAAAAGAAACAAAAAAACATTCAAATCTGAAAAGTATCGGCCTAAACAGGGCGACAAAAGAAAAAGTTAAATTTAAAAAAAAAAAAACTTTCCGACCGACCGACCCATGTTTTGGCACCCAAAGGGCAATATAACAAATTTTTATTTTAGGCCTTATCTATTATCGTCGTTTGCTTGTTTTTTGTTATGTTTTTGTTTAATTACAACAGTATAGTTACAGACCCGCTAAATAAATACAATACCCTCATATAATAATAATAAAATCTAGGAGTTAAACAAAATGCACCATGTCATTCTATGTAGATATAACAAATTGATTTATTATGGGTTATGAAGCAGCACCTTCACCTTACACTTTTTGTTTATATGAGATTTTGTAATTTATTTTGCTTAAAGGGACTATGTCCCATTTGCAGGCCAAAAAAATGAAAAAGTTAAATTCCAACTGCATTTGAAAGATAATACTAATTTAGAACTTCCCTAAAAAAAGGTGGGGCTTGAAAATGTCTTCAAGTGGGATTAGTTGTCAAATCGACTTTAGGGCTATAGAGCCTAAAAGTAATAGTCTTGATATTCAGACAATTGTACCGAATGGTCATACGTTTTATGCTGCGCAAAGATTCAATCAGTTTAATCTTGGCCATCACAAGAAGTGGGTTATTGATGTAGACAAATACTCATGTACCCTTTACAACTCTTTTCATGTATGTTATTACCAAAGAAGAAAAAAAGCCAGTCAGTCACTCAAAAGTGTCTGACAGTGAAGTCTAGCAAGTAAACGGTTTTCCTTGCATAATTTGAATATGAGGACACTGCTAACGTTTAAATTTCACAGATATGACATACATGACATATTCATAATTCCTGCAAAGTTCTACAGCATTTGAGGTCGGCTGCAAAAGGGACATAGTACCTTTAGTGTATATTGAACTTATTAATTTGCATAGGAGATATGTTAATACTATTTTTAAAAATGTTCCTTTTTTATAATGTTGTATTCGAAAATATTAATATGAAGTATTACGTCACCTTTTACTTTTTTTATATTGAAAATCTTTTTCTTTTTTTCCCAAATTGCAGTATTGTATCACAATTTGTATACTTGATTGATTATGTACTAGGGTCTATATAAGATGGATATTTATGACAATATTATTTTTGTTAATCTCTGTGTTCCTAATGTATGACACAATGTACTATGTTTATACTGTAAGAACAATCATGTTCCTCTTCATCATTTTGTATATGAAAATCTGAATAAAGGCAAAAAAAGCTTCTTTTTTTAAAATATAACAATATGAATATCACTGTGTCATCAATTCATAAATATTTTATTGAAGACGATTTTGATAGAATTCTTACATATCATTCGCGTTAACAAACATTTCGTTGAATATTTACACAAAGGTGCGCAATCAGTCGAAACAAGCTGAACTCAAAACGAGGGGGAAATCAGAGGTATATTGGATATTCCCATAGATCTCTATCTCGTTATTTCCTACTGCAATAAAAAAAAATATAAAAAAGGAGCACTTTTGTTGTTGCTTTCTTTAGCACAATAACAAACAAAAAGAACACACAAAAAATATTTCCCTCTTTTTTTTCCTTCTTTTTTTTGCCAGGGGGTGGGGGCCGGAGCCCCCCCCCCCCCCCCTGGATCTGCCACTTCAACTAATAGTCGTTATATGCCCACTTAAAGACATTTTTTAATTTGAATATTTACCAAAAGGTGCGCAATCAGTCGGAACAAGCTGAACTCAAAACGAGGGGGAAATCAGAGGTATATTGGATATTCCCATTTATCTCTATCACTTTATTTCTTATTGCAATAAAAACGTTGATAATTACTATCGACTGTAAACTTGTGAACACCCGTTTTATATCACCTTTGATGGAAATCTTCCAAAGTGTATACCTTTATACATTTAGTATACATTTAGTATACATTAGTGATCGAATGAGGCTAAACCTGATGTATTGAATGATTCGGTGTATAGGCCTACTTTTTGCCAGGATATCATTTAAAAACTGTAACTTTTTCCAGCATAAATTTGTGATAAGCCTTGGATTTCTAGGAGGTTCTCCTCTTCGTTTACTTGTTTACAATTTGATGAATTAACAAAAAGTTTGCATGATTTCAAAGGATTACATGATCTGTCATGATCTGATAGTAGGAGACCAGCCTGTAGGTCCCGTGACCAATCTCTGAGAACAAAGGTTTGAAAGTGGTTTTGTGACTTGGGCTGCCCCCTTGAAAATCCCGGGCAGTTTCGTGAGGGGCCAACAAAGGTCAAACAGGGGTCGAAATTTAAATATATTCAAATCGTGTCGAGATGCATATTAAATTACTCGTCTGGTCACGAGGATTCCAAAAATGTATACTTTGCTATATCTCCGACCTTAAACGAGGGCGCTATGGTCAAACATATTGCTCCGATTGTCTCATTTTCGCTCGCTGGAACATTGCCAGCACAAACCACTGACCTCTACCTACTGGACGGATCATCGCCCATTCCCACTCACTATACGTAATGGCCCGGTCCCACTGGCCGACGGACACAAAACGTATGCATAAAGGACACAACGGACGAGCAAAATTTCGCGGGTGGCTCCATCCGTTTTCATCCGCTCCAGAAATGGACAAAATTTGCGAAAATTTGCGAAAACAGAACGGAAAATAACGGACGTGGGTAGTATGTAGCAGGGATGTTAAACGGATGTTCATCGGAAGCCTAGCGGATGAAAGCGGATGGAAGTGGATGACAGCTTTGAATACTTTACATACGAGATGCATACGCTTACATCCTTTCTATTTCCGTGCTACTAACGATGTATAGACGTTCCATTGTACCTTATCTTTCCTCCCTCTTTCCGTTTTCAGCTGCAGCGGATGTGAGTTGCGAGGATGCCCAGAGGATGCAGAGAGGATACAGCGGACATTTAACGGATGATAACGGACATAGAACGTTTGTTGCTCGTATTTGTCGCGGATTTACATCGTACACGGCGGAAGTTCATCCGTTCTAAAAGTTTTGTGCAGCTCAAAACTTTTTGCGCGGATGAAATCACAGTGGACGGATGCTCGATGGATAGAGCGTATGAAACACGTATGCAATGAGTACACAACGGATGCATAGCGTTTTCCAACGGATGGCAAGATTTTTTTACGTTTTACATCCTCTTTGCATCCGTAAGTGCAGTGGGACCGGGCCTTTACGTACTAAAAGGCTGTATCGTCTGACCGTTCATGAATATTCATGTTTTTGCTTACCTCGGCAAAGTGTTTGCTTTTACTACATGGAAAAATTACGGTGGGGGTTGGATGAAATGGACATAATGAACCAAGCAGAAGTGATCTATGATAATTCATGCTTCTTATCCTTCGTGTGCTTGACCTATAATCTTAAAATCGCTTGGCAAACTGCGTCCAAAGTTCGACTTGTTTCACATGTGTATTATAGGCAATGACGAGCTTGCAACCTATTTTGATCAAATTACGGTGGGTGAACTTTCAAAAGTCATTGGGACATGAGGGTTCCAATGAAAGAGCTAGTGATAACGTACGTCGGGGTGGATGTGCTTTTCGTTTAAACAAAAAATGAATTTTTAACGATTCTTTTTTGGGTAAAATTTCATAGGCTAACATGTTAGGCTGCTGACTCTGACGATAGGGGGCTTTGTGAAATGAGACTAAACGGAGCTATATGAAGTTCAATGCACTTTAGACTGGTGGTCAAATTCACCAACACGTCCGATTCTCAAGAATTTAGTGTCTAATAATATGTTTTCTGACATAACAAATTCAACTAAGCAACTTTTAAAATCAAAAGGGGTAGCCATAACCTTGAAATTTCCCCCAAACCCATGTATAAGAAGTTGTTAAATGTTTGTCACCCAAACGGCAGCCATTTTGAATGTTCATGGTCAAGGTTAGAAATTTTACTTTCGAAAGTTGTATAGTTGAATTTGCCATGTCAGAAAAATTGTCAGAAAAATTGGCGTGGGGTCCAGGGCGGAAGCCCCGGGAGCTCAGGGGTTTTAGGCATTCAATTACGGTCAGATGAATATCCAGGGGCCAACACTGGCAGGTCACTAGTTGTGGAATCCAGGGGGCAGAGCCCCCGGAAGCTCAGTGGTTTTAGGCATTTAACCACGGTCAGATTAGCATATTTTGTTACCTAATTGTTTTGTGCACTGGGAGGTCACTATTTCATAAAAGTGGGGGGGGGGGGTGGGGCTCGAGCCCCCGTGATCAACCGTTCCACGGTTTCTGACACGTAGGCCTCTACATAGGTATATTGCCTGATCCCCCGCCCCCCCCCCCCCCCCCCCCCCCCCAATCCGGTCCACACGTTGTTGGCGGGATTAATCGCAAATGATCTCCCCTTCTTTTCACCCTTTTTCTTTTCTTCTTCCTCTTCTTTGTTCCCTTTTAGCTCCTCTATCCCTTTTCTTTCCTTCTCTCTTTTTTATTGGCGCGGGGGGGGGGGGGGGGCAAGGGCCTTTTGCCCCTCCACCCGATCCACAACTTGTTTGCGGGAAAATCGCAACTGATATCTCCCTTCTTTATTTTTGTTTCCCTCTTTTTTTCATCCCTTTATCTTCTCTTTTCTCCTCTCTCTTTTTTCTGCTGGGGAGGGAGGGCAGAGGCAGCAGCCTGGGAGGCAAGCCCCTTTCGCCCCCACCCCCCCCCCTCCCCCCACCGATCTCATTCTTTTCCCCCTTTTCTGTTCTTATTTCTTTCCCTTTCTCTCCTTTCCCCTTGCCCTTCTTTTCCTTCTCTCTCTCTCTCTATCTCTCTCTTGTCCCTCTTTATCCTTCCCTTTATCTTCTCTTTTCCATTTTCTTTCCCTTTCCTTCCCTCCCTCTTTTTTAGCGGGAGGGGGGGGGGGTCTCAGATCCGCGCCTGTGTCAATCATAGTTCTATATAATTATGAAGAGTTTATTCCAACAGGAGCTAAATCCATTTTTATAGTCAGAAAAAAAGAATTTGTTTACCAGATTTTGTACAGGAGTCTCTGGAAAAGTAATATCAGAAGGTGCTTATTTTTCATAATTGCTCGCAAAATTTTGGTAAATACTTTTGTTGAAAGACTTGCTCTGAAGTAAACATTATATCAATAACTCAATTTTCATCAAAAGTGGATTTAGCTCCTTTTGGAATTAAACTCTTCATATGGAGTTGATGTCTCATTGTATACTTTTAGGGAAAAGTAAACTTAGCAACGATTGTTGAATTTTAGCGACAATCGTTCGCCATGGCTGCTCAATGATACTTCTATGCCATGCAGTAACAAATTGCCACACTCAACCCAGGTGAGGTAAATGGGTACCTGGTAGGATTATTCATTGAAATGCACTGTGCGCTGATAAGGCTGCCGGAGCTAAAGCTAGGGTAATAAAGTCCAAAGCTCTTTGGAAGCGCATAGAGATGTTATTTCATGACGTATTATGCGCTATACAAGAACTGAACTATTATTATTATTATTATTATTGAAATTTGAGGAATCATGACAAATGCGTTTAACAGTTGATTACGCTTGGTTGAGGCAACTGTTCGCATGAATTAGCTATATAAGAGAGATAGAAGTGAGCATTCTCGCCATCAAGGACGAAGCATTATCATTATTATTATTTGTACCGCCTTTACAATGCTATTCGAATGGGGAAAAATCTAATGTTAGGCTTCCTGGGATAACATTTAATTGTTGTTAAATCATATGGGTCTAAAACACGAATTTATAGGGCTAGTTCTGACTTGAAAATGAACCGAATCTCGGGGCATGGCCTGGACTGGGGCCTTGACCCTATACAAGGGTAACTAAGCGCCCTGGGTCCACTTCTTACTCATATTTTTAGCCCTTCTTTTTTCCTTTTTCCTTTTCCTTTCCTTTCCTTTCCTTTCCTTTCCTTTCCTTAGTTTGTTATACTCTTTGTAAGATTTGTTGTTATTATATTCATCGTGTTTATACTCAGCTCTTGTCCCTATATATCTATGTAACATTATGTTTTATGGACCTCTGTCTTGTGCAGCTGAGTCCACTTGCTCTACATCATCATTGGGTCAACCCCGCCCCCTTAGCAAAAAGCTAGACCCGCCCCTGGAGTCTGAAATAAAGTTCTGAATTGAATTAATTGAATTGATGGTCCAAGCATCACGGAGTGAATAAAGCACATATTTACATCGCATTTGCTCGTATGAGAATGTTGTACAAGATTTTATGTAAAGAGCTTTACTCTACAAATGCCAAGGTTCATAGAACATTTTAAACAGTTTGAATGCATTTATATTTGTCACGAATACTCTGTGATCACAACTGAAAAGAATATTTGGGTTATTATGTAAAACTTGTTTTCATAAAGGCAAAGAAGGACTATTTTCATTGTCCAAATTCCGAAACCTATTATATCCATGTATTAGGATATTGGTGACAAGGGCATCAAACTTATCTTGGATAATGGACTAAGAGCTAAATTTGTGTCTATAGCTATACGCAAATTATGTGTGAGTCCGTAGCAAAATTTCGGGAAAACCTCTTTGGTCAAAGGTGATATAACTGGACTATTCTTGCTTCTATAGTACCTCTATCCTGTATTTCTATCGTTATTAAAAAAAGAAATGACGTCAAGCACATCGGAATGGTATCGTCACTTTACCGAAACAACAAAAAAACCAAGCTTATTTGAAATTCAGACCCACTATACAAAGGACTGGTGCCTGTTATAAATCATTAACCAAAGCACTGTGTTGTTTTGTTAGTGATATTTCACAAAGCATAGATTAGTATTTGGTATTCTAACAGGCTTTGACGTTATTATAAGGAACGTTTTATTCATTGATATTTTTTATTTGTTTTATAAAGCGAAAGATACAACAAAGCAAATGGAACATGTTTTATTCGTTTTATAAAGCAAAAGTTATAAAAAAAATTAAAATGTGACACCATGATAAATTATAATGACCATGAACAAGAGAATCATGAAACAAGAACAAACTAACAATAACAACAAAGCAGAAAAAGGACCCCCCCCCCCCCTCCTTCAAAAAAAATATAGATAATAACAATACTGATACTGTAGAATGGAAATCATTAAAAAAAAAAATCTTCAATATGAGAGAAATAAATGGTGTAGATGTCAGATTAGATTCAAACTTCAGCTTCCTAAAATGAAATGTTAATTTACCTTTCTTTTTTGGCAATGAAATATTACGTTTGTTTTTTAATATTGATAAATTGTTTTAAACCAACGTAATATGGATGTTTACTTTGAAATGTGCTCACATAAATATAGTATTTTAGACAAAAAACATAAATGACAAAAACTTATACTTCTGGACATCAAATAAGTTTTCAAATAATGAAGGATTAAAAGCTTGTATATAGTGACAAATAAGCCAATTTCAGATTGGCCTTACTATTTTACACCCACCAAATAAATGTAACACTGTTTCTTCCCCTTTATCAAAAAAGGTTCATTTTGGGGAACCCCTCCTCCTTATCTTAAGTAAAGAGTTCTTCAGTGCAATTGTATTATGAATCACTTCGAAATAAAGAGAACGAAATTGAGTGTCATTACTACACTTGAAATTACGTACCTCCTCCCAGTCTAAATCTCCTGGAATAGTAACCTATCCTTACAATAGTCATAACGTTTTTCTAAGACATTCCTTTCAAACATCATTGTGAATGTCTAGAAATTTTCATCATTCTCGTATATAAGTTCTGATATTATTCGCAAGTATTTAACCCGCTCGGCCACAGAAAAAATAGTTCATGCCCTCATATCGTCTCGACTGGACTTTGGTAATGCACTTTTGTTTCAGCTGCCACAATCTCAACTTTCACAGTTACAAAAATTACAAAATTCAGCAGCCCGTATTGTTACCCTCCTTACCAGACGTACTTCTCACATTACTCCTGTTTTGTCTTCACTACATTGGTTACCTGTTGAATCCCGTATTGTATTTAAATTATTATTGCTTGTCTTTCACTGTATACATGGATCTGCCCCAGAGAACAATATTAATTTGCTAATGCCTTATAATCCTCCCAGACGCTTAAGATCTTCCGATTCTCAATTGCTTGTTGTTCCGAAAACTAAGAAAACATGGGGGGATCGGTCATTTGCACACGCTGGGCCTTACCTATTATGGAATCAATTGCCACAACATATTCGTTATATTTCAAGTGTAGATTGCTTTAAACATGCCCTCAAAACTCATTTGTTCAAAGCGGCTTTTCAGTAGATTTAGTTTTACTTTCACATTGTCGTTGTTCATTTTTTTGTGTATTTGTGTGTACTTATATCTTTTCTTCTCCATGCGCCTCGAACACATTATTCATGTGGAGTTGGCGCATTACAAATACTCTATATTATTATTATATTATCCTATCTAGCACGTCAATATCATCTTCATTTAGGTCATTACACCTTAACTAAGAATATTTGTCATCAGAAAAGTGTACTTCCTCTTATATCTTTTAGTGGAACAGCAAATTCAAGAATCACTTCTTCAAATAATCCTTTTCTGGATTGGGTGAGTTTAATAGATCATTTAACAGTACAATTGTTGTTATTGTGCCAATCTTCCGATACAAAACTTGTACGGATTTTGAACAAATATTTACTGGTGTTAACAAATCGTCTGCCCAGTAGGTCAATGCACCTTCCTCTCTGAGAATGTACCATGTTCTAATAGAATCAGCTGGTTGTACAATTTTTTTTATTTTCAGGAGTGTGTTTTCCGTAATAGTTCAACGACTTGATGAAATTCTCAAAAAAAGAGACATGGTGGTAGTGGTTATTTTACCTGACTGCTAATGCTATGGTCACATTACCCAAAAGTAGACTGCTCGGCGGCCGAGCGGCGAGTTTTTAACCAATTCTGCCCGGCGGCTGACCGGCCACCGAGCGGCGGCCGCCCAGGCACCGCTCGGTTTTAGGTCATCGCTCGGTCGCCGCTGAAGTTTTAGCGCGAGTTAAAATTTGGGCGGCGCCTGCTCACTTTTCACTCGACGCCCAAAATACGCTCGGTGCCTGGGCGGTCGCCGCCCGGGCACCGACCTAATCGCTGGGCGATGCCTAATTCCAGCAGGGACCGAGCAGGCTACTGATCGGTCGGTCGCTGCTCTGATTTGTGACCATAGCTTAAGAGAGCATAAATGCTTGTAAGTAATAATCAACCAGACGGTCGACGGCCTTAGGTCCTCTCCGAGGGACCTGGTAATGAGGTTTAATGCCTTACCAAAGGGCATTAGCGCATCGCCTTGGTTTCGAACCCGGGTCACTGGATTACGAGATCACTGCTCTACCGATTGAGCTATCGCGCCTCCTGTTACATTTCAGTTAATTTCCAGCAACTCTCAAATTTGTTCTCAAGCAAAATCCTTCACCCACTACATTTTCTGAGCTAGTGCAAATAATATGTTTGGATCGGTCAGGCATAGACCACAAGGTTATAATCTTTACACAGCAATTTTCTCTAAACTCTTTTTTTACCTCCATTCCAAGGGAATCTATAATAGTTTCCTTAAAAAGGAAGCAAGAATGTGTCATTACCCCAAAAAAGATACTTTAATTGCGGTAGGAGAGATTTAATAACGCATATTTTCCTAATCAAAGAAAGGTTTCTCATGCTAGTTTCAATAGGAACTTTAGGTAGTATTATAAAGAAATAGTTTTTGTAGTTATACATTTGTGTGTTTTTTGTTTCCGTTTGTGTTTAGTTTCTCAATCAACATTTATTCATGTAAAAACCTATAAAACGGAATAAACATGTTGAACATTATAACAGCTAAAAGAAATAGAACTCTAGGCTTTGTCAAACGTAATTCGAACAAGTTTACAGAAAATATTAAATACATGGCTTATCGTTCCCTCGTCAGACTGTATCACTGGAATAATGTTCATCAGTCTGGGATACCCATACCAATGACCTCATATCCTGAGTTGAGGCAGTGCAAAGAAGGGCTACCAGATTCGTCAAGAATGACGGCAGGCAAAGAAAGTATGGAGTACGTCTTGCTCGAAGGAGAAGGATTGCTAGACTAGACCTGCTTCATCCTGTTACTCGTTTAACCAGAAGTTCACACCATAAGTTTTATATTGAAATTAGTTCCAACAAAGATTCCTTCAACTATTCATTCCTTCCGAAAACACTTGCAGAATGGAACTCTTTTTCATCATCCATTGTAAGCGTTCATAATACCGACGTACTCCAGGCTCATGTACAACAGCATTTTCAATAGCATTATTTCATTATGGCATGCACACACCCAGTCTGACTCGTTGCTCGTTTTACTCCACCATAATATTAAGCCACATCATTTTCAGATTCAGATTCAAAACACGCAAAATATATATACATGTATAAATATTATATAAATGGAAATATAATATATTCTTTACAGTGGTATGATTATGACTAAACTGATTTAGGTATTATATTGCTAAAAACTGAAACAGAGCCCCCGGAAGCTCGGAGGTTTTAGGTATTTAATTACGGTCAGATGAGCATCCAGGGGCCCGCCGTAGGGCCCTTGGTGGGGTCCAAGAGGCAGAGCCCCCGGAAGCTCAGGGGTTTAGATATTTATTTACGGTCAGATAAGCATCCAGTGACCCTCTTTAGGGTCCTTGGTGGGGTCTAGGGGCGTAGCCCCCGTAAGCTCAGGGACTATAGGCATTTAATTACGGCCAGATGTGACATTGTGACATTGGCAGGTCACTCATTTTTTTCACTCTCTTTTTTTCTTTTGGTCTTTAACATCCTTTTCCAAAAAGTGGAGGGGGACGCTGGAGCCCCCGAGTCCCGACGCTCCGCAGGCCCTGACAAGAAGGCTTCTAAAAAAGGCAAATTTTTTCGCCCGACTGTAAATTTGGGAATTTGTGATTTTCCAACAAACGCATAAAAAAATTAAATTAAAAGGTACAATTTACAAAATAAATGAGAAAAAATACCGGAAAATCAACATTTTGTAAATCACTCGAAATACACCCCTATCAGTATGCCAGTGTTCAGGGGATCATGTCAACCTCTCACAATATTTCCACGATATGCGCGTATCGCTATTATAAATAAAATATATTTAGGCCTATGGGGGCATGTGAAATGTATAGGATATTTAATTCCTGTTAACTTTCCTTTTCTTTGAATGGAATATAATTTGTATGTGATGCAATTCCGGTTTTATTATTTAATGTTCTTTTTGGTTAAAAAATGCAAACCATCTTTACTCCTCTACTGATTTTTTTTTTAAGGAAGGCGGTAGTTCTGAGGGCCGAAACTTAGTTTTGCCTCCACCCCCCCCCCCCCCCCCCCCCACTTTCGGCGTCTATGCATACATGGAAGGAATGTGTGTAGAATACAGCATGGGACAGGCCTACTTACTGGTATACAATGAGCAGGGCTGTCAACCCTCCCGCGTTAGTCTCACGCCACCACGCTCATTCTCCCACCACCACGCCCTTCCTCCCGCTCTCCCGCTTCGATGTAGAATCTCCCGGTTTAAGAAAAAACCTCCCGCCAAACATTGTAACCACAATTTTACCTTTTTTCTTTGCTCGAGGGGGGGGGGGGGGGGGGTAGTGAGCACTTTTTTCAAATTTGACTCTACACCCCCCCCCCTCCCCCGTTGAGCTAAACAAATGTTTGCATAATGATCTCCCTCGAAGCAGTTCCCCAAAGTTGACAGCCCTGCAATGAGCTTGGTGGGAATTCGACATATTGGGAAAAGAAATGCGACAGAGGAGAAGGTAAATGAATATTATACTAACTATGCTTTTAGAAGAACAGCTGATGTCCATGATTCAGATTGGTAGAGCAGGCGCGGATCCAGGATTTCTTAGGGGAGGGGGCCAAACTTTTTTTTTTTTTGCTCCTGAAAATTTGAAAATCGCGCCGGTCGAAAAGTCGCTCAGTGGGGGTGGGTAGTGAGCACTATTTTTTGTTTTGGTTCCCCAAAATTTGAAAATCGCGCCGGCCGAAAAGTCGCTCAGTGGGGGGGGGGGGGGGGGGGGTAGTGAGCACATTTTTTTGTTTTGGTCCTCGAAAAAAATTTCATTTGCACCCCCCCCCCCCCCCCCTTGAGCGCCAGGGGGGGGGGGCCCAACCCCAAAAAAAGGTAAAAATCACGTGATTTTACATGATTTTTTTCTCAAGGGGGGGGGGCCGGGCCCCTCCCCCTGGATCCACCACTGTGGTAGAGCATGAGTGTGAGGATGATAATACATGTAGTCTTTACTTTGATCCAGTGCGTGAGAAAACTAGGAATGGCCCATGATTTGTGCTTTTAATGTCCAGTGTAGATATTACCCTTCTTTCCTCAATCCTCGCAGAAGCTTTTTGTCACCAATTATTTCTTCCAAGGTCAATGCATGTGAGGAAAAATGTTTAAAGACGTTGGAAAATGTCGACAAACACAGAATTACAAGTCAAACAGGAGACACTACACGATTTGATCCTATACTCATGATAACAAGTGGACAAATCAGAATTATATGCGTGCAACGTGAAAGTTTATATCCAGCAAAATATGTTGTACCACCATGAAGCTACTAGCTCCTAAACAAGTCTGTTACCATGTATACAAAAAAATAACCGTTCCTGATGCATTGGTTTGTTGACATTAAATGACGCGCCTGTCTGCAAAGTACAGTGGCGTTTTCATTTTAAAAAGCGAAATCATGCATGAATTATTTTGATATCCTGATGAAAAAGTCTGAATGTTTACTGGACCCACGCTCTGCTCGGCGAAATATACTACATTAAATTTCGTTTTTACTTTTCTGACGTAGGCCTCTTTATCAATGGGTGACAAATATTTATTTAGGGATCAATAATAGTTGAGGAGCTAACCAAGCATGCACCTATACAAATTATTATTTTCGCCTTAAATGCGCTTCACTTTAATTAAAAAAGACTAGTAAACTTTTATGTATATGGTCTGTCCTATTGAATAGAGCAGAAACATGGACATTAACCAAGGCCATAGAAAATAGAATAACATCTTTTGAAATGTGGATTTACAGAAAAATGATGAAAAAAATCCTGGAAACGAATGAAAACCAACAAAGAGATATTGCACATGGCAGGGCGTAAACAAATTGCACTAATAGGATCAGTTAAGGAGAGAAAAGTCAGATGCTTTGAAAAAGCCTCTTTAAAGGATGTGTTGGAGGGGAGAGTGGAAGGAACTAAACCGAGAGGGGACCCAGAATCAACTGTGAAGAGAATGTCAAGAACTGATGGACTGGGCTAAAACTGCAAGAGTGCAAGAGTGACCCCGCGCGCGCATGCTCCAGTTCGCCGAAAAGTTATGCGCTAATCTGCGACTGTTGACCATGCAGGTGGTGAGATAAAAGAGCGCACGAAATATCAGGATTTAGAATTCTTACATCAGAAAATGGTATTCCAGCAAATGTTCGCTGTCCCTTTCAATACTTTCTCATCAATAAATGAGTAGAACAAGCGAACTCCGCCCTTCCTGTAGTTTGTGTGCCAGAGTTGGTAAAAGAAAAATTTGATCCTGACAAAAAGTCAATATTTTAGGATAATGCGCTTATTTTCGCATGTTTTAATGTCCCGTCATTTTAATCCATGATTTACAATCTTCGATAACTTTAAGTTTGCTAATGCGTGTTTTCGCATGTTTTTTGTATTTTTGCAGTAGGACAAAAAGGATGAAATAACACAAGTTTGTGTTCGCTTGTTATACTCATTACACATTCAACAATCGATGAGAAATCATTGAAAGGGACAGCGAACATTTGCTGGGATACCATTTTCTGCTGTAGGAATTCTAAATCCTGATATTTCATGCGCTCTTTTATCTCACCACCTGGTCAACAGTTCCAGATTATCGCATAACCTTTCGGCGTCTTGACTCCACTCCTTCTTTATCACTTTCCTGGATAGATAGATAGAGAAATTACATTTTGAGTCATCGTTAAATGTTGTCGATACCCATGGAGTCGTATTCTACTATCTATATAGACCTACGGCGGGTTTTGACTTTTGTTTAAAATCGGATTTAACAAAGGAGTTCTTAGTCCGACATCTAAGATCTAAGATTTCGACCCTGGATCAGATTGAAATGAATAGCCCGGTTTACAAACATACTCAATTTAATGTATATTGTTTTAAGAAAGGTTGTTCCTGACAAGTAGGACGCTTGCTCGAGGCTTGCTCGAAATAGCAATAAGTAATGTATGCAGCCTGGATTATAAGTACTGTAGTTTAATAATATGTTAATGAATACCTCGTAACCAAGTCCCCAGAAAAGAGACATCCACAAATGTGAATAGGCCTATGTTAATAAACCGGTTTATAAGTAGAAATACGGACCATATACATGTTGAATAGACACTCGGTCCCTCGCTGCTCATCAATAATTAGTTATCCAGATATTGTAAAATTTAAATTTAACGTATGCTTTCCAAAGGCTTCCCTTTCTCTCTCTCTCTCTCTCGGTCAGTCTCTCTCAACCCCCCCCCCCCCCCTCTCTCTCTCTCCCTTTCTCTTTTCGTCTCTCTCACGACTTGGCAAGATACGGACGTGGTGTCTTGATCCAACAAACAAGCAACCACATACAAAGTTATGAAAAATAGCAACAAAACAAATTTTTATTAAAAACATATGTAGGTTTTACAAAACAAAAAGATTTCAGTCGTTTACAAAAAGGGTGACAGGCAATAAAGGTCGACAGTAATGAAATTTGGGGCACTTACACCA
Source organism: Strongylocentrotus droebachiensis (assembly GCA_035222895.1). Classification (NCBI taxonomy): domain Eukaryota; kingdom Metazoa; phylum Echinodermata; class Echinoidea; order Camarodonta; family Strongylocentrotidae; genus Strongylocentrotus; species Strongylocentrotus droebachiensis. Next base: position 28,217 of record JAVYIG010005374.1, on the reverse strand, counting down.
GGTAAAAAAAGAGAAAGACACGACAAAAAAACAAAGCATGTGAGTAACTTTTGCGTTTTATGAAAAGATTACATTGGAGAAAATGAGGGATAATATTTTTTGGGTATAAACTAAAACAAGAACAACATTTCCTAATGTTTTCGTAACAGTCAACGCAATGAGCATTGTTATAGAGCTTTCCCGCCACGTTTTACAAGCAGGTTAACATACATACAGAAGTTTTTTTAGAACCAGAACATCAATGACGTAGCGCTCATCCGCATCTCGCAACAAAAAATATCGTAAATTTTAGGTGGTACACTTTTGAACTGGTCAAAAAATAAAAATTTGATGCCCTGGAAGGGACATAATTTCATTTAGCTGTACAAGATTAAATAGAAACTAAAGGAAATGTAAATAGAAACTAAAGGAAATGGAATTTTTGTTATTTTTGGAATAAATTTGCATAAGTTACCATAAATAATTAATAGAGAACAATTTCAAAATTCTGTGTAGAAGTTTAGTGTACAAAAGTTAGCTCTACGGTATAAAGCAAACCAAATCAAAATTGGTCGAAATATGAAGGAGAAGAAGCATTTTTTGTGATTTTTAAATTATTTTTGGAATAAATTTGCATAAATTAACATAATTAATTAATGGAGCAAAATCTAAAAATTATGTGTAGAAGTTTAGTGTTCCAAATTTAGCTCTACGATATAAGGCAAACCAAATCAAAATCGGTCGAAATATGAAGGAGAAGAAGCATTTTTTGTGATTTTTAAATTATTTTTGGAATAAATTTGCATAAATTACCATAATTAATCAATAGAGCAATATCTTGTAATTCTGTGTAGAAGTTTAGTGTTCCAAATTTAGCTCTACAAGATAAGGCAAACCAAATCAAAATCGGTCAAGTAATGAGGGAGAAGAAGAATTTTTTGTGATTTCGAATAAATTTGCATAAATTAGCATAGATAATGAATTTCACGATTCTGTGTAGAAGTTTTAAATCCCCCTCCTAGCCAATCATATGAAACAATCAGAATTAAAATCGGTTGAAATATAACGAAAAAGAAGCATTTTGAAAACTGTGAACGGACGATCGGACGGACGGACGACGGACGCCACGTCATGGCATAAGCTCATCAGGCCCTTCAGGCCGAATGAGCTATTAAAATCCTTCACTTTCATATTCACAGGAAAACGGTTATTAGAAAGACTTTTTTAAGATACATTGTGCATTGCACAAAAAGTTACATTTCCATTTAAAATTTGAAAGAAATCTGGTATGAAATGTGTTCTGCAGAGCGCACACTAGACACCCACCAAAATATGACCTTTGACCCTATAATAGACGAACACTGGTGGCAGCATCACCAAACACAAAAGATATGTAGATTCGATCAAGATACACCTCCATACAAAATTTGAAAGAATTCCTTCCAAGAAATGATGCAGTTAGACCGCACACTAGAGTGCACACAAGATATATCTATCAAAATATGACCTTTGACCCTATAAAAGACGAAGCACTGGGCGCAGCATCAGCAAAATCTATAGGCTTGTTGATAATACCAAGGTACACCTTCAATCTAAATTCCCAGGTCGAAAATCCCATAGAGACCAATAGAGACCATTAGAAAAATTATATTGGTCTCTAATGGTTTCTGTTGGAGTCTATTGGTTTCTGTTGGACCCATAGAATTGAATCCAATAGAGACCATTCAAACCATCAGAAACCAATAGAAGCCAATAGCACCCATAGAAACCAATAGAAATAGAAACCAATAGGACCAATACTAGAAACCAATACGACCAATAGAAACCAATACGACCAATAGAAACCAATACGACCAATAGAAACCAATACGACCAATAGAAACTAATAGGACCAATAGAAACCAATAGGACCAATAGAAACCAATAAGACCAATAGGAACCAATAGGACCGATATGACCAATAGAAAACCAATGAGACCAATAGAACCCAATGGGACCAATATAAACCAATATGACCAATAGAATTAAGAAACATAGAAATCAAAAGGTCCAATAGAAACCAACGGCTAAATCTATGTCATGCATATTCATAATTACTTTCCACGTTTTCACAGAAAGATACATTTATCATAATTGGTTAAGTAACTTATGACAATGCACATCAATTTTGTGATTTTTATTTTTCTTTCAGCAATTACTGACCAATAGATTATTTGTCTGACCATGTTACAATTACATTCAGTTCTAGCAATAGATATATTGATTATAATGATTACATACCAAGAAAAATTATGTATGTTTATTATATAGAATAGTACAAGCCTTTAGTTCATTAAAAGATATTCTTAAACTCACTTCAAGTGATCTTTGTAATGGAGTTAATGCAACTGAGACTTGAATATACCTTTTTTGGTGGACAGTTGCTAAAATCGATTTTTAATTTATCACTATTGATTTACCAATGGAAGCCAATGGACTATTGAACCACTAGGGAATTCAGAATATGGGACCATTAGAAACCCATAGAAAGATCTCTAATGGACCAACAGGAACCCATATAAAAAAAATTAATGGACCAACAGAAACCCATATAGAAGAAAATCTCTAGTGGACCAACAGAAACCCATAAAAGACATGGGTGGATGTTGGTCCAATAGAAGCTTTCTGTTGGTCCATCAGCATTTTTTTCTGTGGGATTGTGTTGGTCCAATAGATATTTTCTATTGGTTTCTGTGGGTCCATCATTTCACTTTCCCTATTGAAACCAATAGACACCAATAGCTCTAATGGTTTCTGATGGTCCAATAGGCTATTGGATTCTATTGGAATTTCGACCTGGGTTTGAACGAAATCCCTCGAGAAATGTGGCCTATAGAGCGCACACAAACCATCCACAATTAAATGGAACTTCGACTGCGCGCAGTCAAAAATGATGTCTCCGCTATAGAGTAATTTTACACTGAACCAAAACCAAAATGGAAGCATACAATAACAATAATAACAATAATAATGATAATAATAAACATTTAGAAGGTGCAGAAACATTCATACATTTCATGTAAAATTTTACCTTATCAATAAGTCCTTTGCTTAAAGCAGTATAAAGTGCACTCAATTCAACTTGTAAACCACTGAACAGTCTTTAGGATTAGGAACAGATAATACCTACCGGTACATAATTATTTCAAGTCACTTCTTAAGTAGTGATTATAAGTAAACTGAAAACAGCAAACAAAATTAATGACAAAATAATAGGGCTCCATTTAGTATCCGATTGTTTTGAACAGCTGTTTAGTGGATGTCTCGGGTATTACCATCCCTTTCGATAAGATTTAAAAGGAAACATCATTAGTTAATTAATATAATATAAAAATGAACATAACTCGTATATCAATAGGAAATCTAAATGAAGCGATGTATAAAAACTACAATATTCAAAATAATCCAAATACACATATCCTACATTTACCAGCACACTGCAGTCCTTCCTATGTGAATATGTGTTTATGAATGAAAGGTTGACCATACTTGCTCATTCAACAAATGCTTGAATCAATTTCCTACTCTAACCTAATTCATATCATCGACCCACGACACAACACTATTCCAAACCCTAACCCCAACCTAATTCCAACTGTAACCCTGAACCATTGACAACATAAAGCCCAGAGCGATTGTCGCAGGAGAAAATATCTGGTCCTGAATTTAGCCCTCTCTCTCTCTGTAATGCTAGGCACATATTCAGAAAGGTTCACCACCGTATTTCACACATTTGCATTTAAAATGTTATGTTTTTTCTAGATCTATGTCAATAATTTCATTATATGAATGCATATACATGTATTTGTTTATGACAGCCTGTCATTCTAAATTTGTACAACTATATAAATTATAAATGAATATATAATAATTTAACACCAAAAAGACATTACTCACAACTATCTGTACTTTTATATCTATCTCAAAAATTATAATAGACTAGTGGCAAGTCAACCATTATAGCAAGTTACTGTGAGTCAATTAAAGATAACAAATCTGGGGCACACATGAATGATGTCATTTATAAAAAATATCAGATGGTACAATTCACAACTTGCTACAACAGTTGATTTACCCTTTGATATGAGGAAGAAATAGAGCAAAACCACACTGCCCAAAGAAGTACACTTAAAACGAATTTTCACATACATATAAATCAGATAGAATACCTGTTAATATACATTCAGAAATGGCTAATCATGAAAGCAAAGACTTTCATGAATGCAATTTAAAGGCAATTTTTGATAGCTTATTGTATATCGCAAAGAAATAATATATTTGGATTGTGTTATTCGTCGGAGTAATGTTTGCACATTTCAAAAGTGATACCAAAGACTTGTACTGGATTGATTTATCTTAATTAAGTGTTATTTGAACACTATGTAATATACAGTGTAGCCAAAACATGATTTTTTAAATTTTTTTTTAATCTTGTTTTATCTTTCTTTTTTCCTCTCTATTTTAAATGGATCTGGAGTGATGTCTTTTGAGCAGGGATCGTGTAGCAGTGGTTGAAGATTATTGTAGTGAATTTCATGCGGCAAAGTGGAAGATGGGATTATAATCTATTTGGTAGATTATAATCCCATTGGGTCGTGTTATGCCGCAAGAAGTATATGAAATTATCATTGAAAGAGGACTTTTAGGGTCGCAGAATATTATTTGAACCCCTGGTCTTTGGGAACATATTCCCGATATATTCTAATCTGTACTCTGCTATATTGAACACAATCGCAGAATTATCCCGGACATTCCTTGGCATGCATCAATACACAAAAGTCCTGCTGCTTTAGGGCAAAAGATGAGAATGAAAGGTATTAATGCCTGACAAAAGCTATTCTCTCTGATATTCATAAGTATTTGCATGGGATTGGGTACCTTACTAAAAGCCATGTACTGTAACATTATGGTGTACAACACATTTGTAGGTCGATTCAGCATGCAAACATGGCTAAACTGCAGAAATGTCCCATACATTGCGTGAGAGTGCAATTGAGTTTCAAAAGGAGGGAGTTTCAAAAGGAGAGACTTTCTGTCTGTAAGATTGCATCCAGATTGGAAATGAAATGTTCTACCGTGCAGTATACCATCTAGTAATTCAAGAAAATTAGGGGGGAATCAAGAATCTGAAGGGGAATTCATGGAAGAAAAGGGACGCCCAGTTCAACGATAGACAATTACATCAAGGGATTGGTAATGAAGTCCAGGAAGTTGTCTCTAAAGGATCTTTTAAAGGGAGGCTTTACTACTTCAGCAAGAAGGGATTAGACCACCCAGTGAGCCATCGAGGTCACTGTGACAGGTGGCTATCTCATTAACTCAGCTCTCATTTAACATAAGAAAAAGAGGATCATGGGGGACCAACAAGCACCGATTTTTGAAGTTTTCTATATAGAGGGAGCAAGTAGCTACAAGTAGGACAGTGTGCCTTTAAAGCAGGCGGAGGAGGCTACTGGTGTCCGGGTCTGCATGCAAACAACCAAGACTTGAACATGTTGAAAGAACGTGGGATGCATGATAGGGTTCCTCACACACAAAAACAGACAGAAACGTTTGAACTTTGCAAAAAAAAACATGTTGGCAAGGCTATGCATTTCTGTGAATTCGTCTCATGGTTCGATGAGTCCCAAAACAACATGTTTGGCTCCGATGGTCCCCAAAGAATTTGGCGACACTCTGCAGAAGAAAACAACCCTCAATGTCTGAACCGAACTGTGAAGCAAGGCCAAGGGAGTGGCAGTATAATGGGATAAGGGTGCACCACAGCTGCCGGTGAGGGCACCCTATATTTCATTGAAGGGATGATGAATGCCAAGATGTACCAGGAGATCCTGTGCACTCAGATGATCCCATCTGCCACAAGAAATGAATTGAATTGAATTGAATCAACAAGGTTTATTGATAAAATATCATAGTCACAGCTAAAAGCTGATAAATCTTAAATTTACAAATAAAACTGCAATGTATAAAATAAATGCAAACAGTGCTATGTAAAATAGGCGAATATGAAATTAAGATATTTAGTAATGAGATTGATACAATAAAATGAATAGAAAGAAGAAGAAAGAGAAGAAAAAGGAGGAGGAAAAACAAGTTTTAAAAACGGGGAAAAAAGAAGAGGGTTGAAGAGGGTATGGTTGATAGTAATAAAAGAGTGTTGATACGTTCATAAAACCAGTAATAAAATCAGCAAACAATTAAAAATTCAGTAATGAAACTGTTTCTGACCAGTGTAGATATCGAGATAACTTTTTAATTAACACAATAGCCTTGTCAATAAAACATGAAAATTATTTCTATTTACATAGTGTATTTGACAGGTTGTTGTATTATATTTTATACATATTGTTAAATGTAATACAAAGTTTTGGTATAGGGTCATGAATTTGGTTCAAATGAACATATTGGAAGCATATACAATCCTAATATTCAGTGATCGTTGTCGCGGTTGAAATCGAGTCTAAAGTTATGAAATTGTAAATAATAAACTCTTTATGTTGTATAGCTCCCTCTCAAGGTCATGGAATTAATTAGGCTATAAAACAATGTTTCTCGACCGATTAGCTTTTCCTGTTTGGAAATTATAAATCACAACTACATATTCTGAGATTTTCATGGTCGCAGCTACCATTGTACAGCCGAAGGCAGTGCACTATTTGAATTTATCAACATTTACCAGGAGCACCGGTAAATTATTATATTCAATTTTTCTCGAAAGCAGAAGTGTTTGAGGGGCTAAATTTTCTAGTGCTTGTCATACATCCACAGAGGCATCCAAATATATCAAAATTGTAAAGAATCACTATCCACCCAATTTTCTAAATTTCCCAAAACTTTGTATTACCTTTAAAGATACTGTGTCCCATTTGCAGGCCAAAAAAACAATGAAAATGTTGAATTCCAACGGCATTTGAAAGTAAATACTGATTTAGAACTTCCCTAAAAAAGGGGGGCTCTGAAATAACCATTATGGTACATTTAGATTAATTCATATATGTGGCAAGAGTATCATTGCTTTGCTTCAGCAATTTCTGATTTCTTTTTTAAACATCAATTTCTGATTATTAAGTTTTAAAAGTTCTTGCAAAATTTAGACCTTTGAATATTTAATACCCCATCTATATATCCGTCATGATTAACAAAAAAGAATATAAATAAAAGAATAGATATTAAAGCATAATAGCACAGACGAATTCACCATGTACTGACAAATGCAGGGCTTGATAAATTAACCTTAATTTGTGCTACAAATACATTTCTATAAATCATTAAGGTCTGGGATGGTATTCAATTCAATATCTAAATCAGAAATACCATTTTTCTCAAGTAGTTTTCAACTTTTTTTATTCTTTGAATCGTTGGTTAAGTATTTTACTTCAAGTCTAAGGAAGCTGGCCAGCAGATTTGAGCCAATTATTTGAACGCCTCGACTGGCTAGCAGTGGTTACTCCTTCAATTACAATGGTCATTATAATCTACGCAAAAGCAAATTAAGCTTGCATATATTTAATGCAACATGTTTCATGAGCTTAACTCTGGATTGGTTTTGTGTGACCATAACTATAAGAGAGCAGTGTGGCTTACGAAAGGCTTACAGAAGGCTTTCAAAAGTAAAAAAGTTCAATGATTATTTTATCATCTAGAGAAAAAAAAATGAAGCCAATCGACTGTGCCAAACTTAATACTAGGTAAAATATTGACTCCATCAAAATACTGAATACCGGGCTGTTGTATATCAAGTTGGTCTACAGTTACACAGAAGTTGCAGAACTTCCATCACAATCATTTCCAGGTAATTTCAGCATAGTTTTTTGTTCATCTTTTCTTTCATCTGGATTCTTTGCTTCTAAAGGATTTTCTTCTTCATGTGACCGAGTAGAATCAGTATCGTCCTTACCATATCTACACTTTGATCTCTCTCTTATAGTAGCAATCCAACTTCTGATCTTGCTACAAATAAAAATGAAAAAATGAAAATCATAGTATTCTTACATGTAGCAACATGGAACATCATACAAGCAAGAATGAAACAGTAATCTCATTTTTTCAAATATGAACATAATATTTATATATTTTGAAATGTCCTGTATCAATTCTGTTTGACTTTATAAGTCATTTTTTCATTAAATTTTCCTTTCTTAATTTGTTTTCCATTCATAATTTTATCTATTTTATCTAAATCTATGCTTAACTCAGTGGGGGATCCAGGGGGTCCTGGGCCCTCTCCCTGAGGAAAAAAAAAGGGTAAAAACATGTTAATTTTACCTTTATTTGGAGACGGGCCCCCTCCCCTGGTGCTCAAGGTAGGGTGCGATTTTCAAATTTTTGAGGGTAAAACAAAAATTAGTGCTCCCCCCCCCCCCCCTGCTTATTTACCCGCTGGCTGTTTCCCGGGCCCCCTCTTTAGCCCCCTCCCCTGGCTTAACTATCATCTTTTGCTTAAACAGGTAATGTCAACAGAGGTTTTACAATGTACTTTTTGTATAACTTATGAATAAATGTTTCTAAAAACTTACCTCCTAAAAAGAAAACATACGATGCCGCAGGCAATTAAAGGAAGAACAATCCATGCCAGTTGATCTTTATCATCTTTTTCGTGCTTTTCTGGCAACCAAGAGGCTGAGTAGAGATTTGAGAAATTACAAAAGTTAAGTTGACATGTCAGAGAACACATTATTTTGTATAATCTTGTAGTGACTCTGTAACATTGTTGAAGGTTGATGAAAATTTGCATAATTTTTGTATAAAATGTTACTTATTACACTCGCTTGGTGAAAAAGTTGCAGAGACGAAATCTCATACACCTAGTAAAGAAATATTTCAGAAGTTTTCTACCGCGGAACCATTCCTTTATACATGCTGAAGGTATCGCTAATTCTATTATCCTCAATTTAGCCATCCTCTTTCATGAACTATTTTGAGTTTTTATATTTCATTTCGAAATTTCAAACAACTTATTTTAAAAAATCCCAGCCTTTAGAACAATCTGCAGTCATAACGAATGACACTTGGCATTTTTTCAGCTGGAGGCGTGCAACACCCTAAAAGATTTTAAAATTTAATGGATTTCCTTACTCAAATTATAATATAGATCTAGATAGATAGATAGATTCCTTCTACTGTACTAACCCTCTGCCATTCAAAAAATCCTGAACAAATTCTCAAACCACAAAGATATCTATGGTTTTCTTTGAAGGTGTCACTGTGCGACACCCTCTAACAGTGATTAACAGTAAATTCTCCCAACCATTTATGAATTTTCCCGACCGTTTTCCATGAAAAAAAGACATAAAACAGGCCATTAAAAATCTTTCAACACTTAAATGTCTGGAATGGTATAAAGAGCCAATTTATTGCTTCGTGACGATTTACATTCACCTAAAATGCTTAAATTGTAATAATATAATTGGGAGAATTAAGGAATCGATCAGATCAGTTTTTCCCAATTTGTATCATTAATATGAATATGAATATGAATATGAATATGAATAATAATGATCCGTTTTCACTCAAATTTTCCTGAAAAGCATTGCTTTTAAATGCTCTCTTAATTCAAAATGACTAGCAGGAGTTTGAGGCTCGGACCAATTTCTGATACCACATATTACTGTAGTTAAGTTTCATGTATCTATATCTATTTCATGTGTTTTAATGGTCTCCGATTTTTAGCAACTGAGCATGATTCCAAAACCGAATAATAAACAACAATTGGCCAAATGTATTACGGTACATGATCTACAAGTCAGAATCTTCATGGCAGTTAGACTGACAATAAATTGCATGAAAATGTTATTATTTTTCAATTCTTAAGGCCTATATCTTCACCTTTATAGCAATTAAGACCAACAGATAATGGAAACTTAGAAATGGTCATAAAATAGTCAATGTTCTCCTTGCATTTGAGAATGACCGTTAATGAAATGTCAAGTACACAGAATATGCACATTACGCATTAGTTATGCTGTGTGTACTAGATGAATCATACAATATCCTACAATATTTTGTTTTTTGACAGAAGAAATGTATACATTTGGGCAGATCCAATGAAGAACAAAAATTTTAAGAATGACAGAATGAACAAACAAAACAGGAAGGACCACTAAGTATTAGAAAATATGTTATTTTGAAATTAGTGTTTTAAAATAATATCACTGATTGATAGGATTAACCCCCTCTCTCCCTCCCCTCCCCTCCCCCCCCCCCCAAAAAAAAGGATCATGACAAATTGTGTATACATACAGGTCTATCTTAGAATTAAATGGATATAAATGTACTTTCATATGAATTTGGGGAAAAAATATGGGGTCTACAAAATGTTGACAATTAAACCAACAATCAAACATCTTTATATTTGTAGTTTATATTATAGTTTGTAAAAAAAAAGTTCCTTCCTAGGTTTTGCCTATTTGTAATTTTGTATGTATGAATAAAAGTTTATGATGACATCTAAATTGTCTATACCATTTAAAATAGATAGCATTTGAAGGTTTCTCTTTTTCACAGAACTATTAATACTGAAAAAAAATCAGATGATCCCTCTAGTAATATGTTGTTTCTCATGCACCATACAAAAACAACACTATGGAGATCTACAACATCTACAGTAGTTCATACAATGTAAGGAAATTAAATTAAAATCACATGTCCCAGATCATGTAGAGCCTAAAAAGTCTAAAAGTCTTTAGATCTGCGTCTATTATTCACAATAAGCATCATAATACCCAAATATATGCACACAAGCTAGCAAAGTATATGAGCTCATCTAGGAGTACATTTTCTTAGTTTATCAGAATGTTGTTCCACCTTTATGATAGAGTATAGTGTAGTCATCTTGAATTATTTCATTAATGGATCGTTAAAAATTACAAAACGTACTTAGTACAGTGTGTGTGTGTGTGTGTATTTGGTTTTTACAGACGTGTATCAATCAGATACGATTATTTACGTCTGGGGACCGACCTTTAAACGTCACCATCCGAAAGACGTGACTCGGTTTGTAACTTCCATTGTTAGCTGGATTACAGGCGCACGCCACAACGCCTAGTCTACACGGTAAGCTATAAATACACTCACGTTTGTCTGGGAGGGTAGCAAAGTTACTAAGACAGCTTGAGCTTGTGCAGCTTAAAACGTCCTCATTTCGGTTAAAGCATACATCTTCCATCCTTCCTGAAGGGTAGGCACTGTAATAAGACATGAAAGACAAGGAGACCTAAATAAAGAATTTTAGATCGATATTAAAAGTAATACAAAATATGCTTAGAATATGGCAGTGGGTCCTTAAAGGAACTATGTCCCATTTGCAGGCCAAAAAATGATAAAGTTAAATTCCAACTGCATTTGAAAGATAATACTAATTTAGAACTTCCCTAAAAAAGGTAGCGCTTGAAAATGTCTTCAAGTGGGAAAATAATGACTATTAGTTGTCAAATCGACTTTAGGGCTATAGAGCCCAAAAGTAATAGTCTTGATTTTCAGACAATTGTACCGAATGGTCATACGTTTTATGCTGCGCAAAGATTCAAACAGTTTAATCTTGGCCATCACAAGAAGTGGGTTATTGATGTAGACAAATGCTCATGTACCCTTTACAACTCTTTTCATGTATGTTATTACCAAAGAAGAAAAAAGGCCAGTCAGTCACTCAATAGTGTCTGACAGCGAAGTCTAGCAAGTAAACAGGTTTCCTTGCATAATTTGAATATGAGGACACTGCTAACGTTTAAATTTCACAGATATGACATACATGACATATTCATAATTCCTGCAAAGTTCTACAGAATTTGAGGTTGGCTGCAAAAGGGACATAGCACCTTTAAAGTGATTCGGTAACATTGTTGAAGGTTGATGAAAAAAATTGCTTACTATATTCCTACTACTGTACTAACCGTCTGACTTGCAAAAAATCCTGAAAAAATTCTCAAACCACAAAGATATCTATGGCTTTCTTTGAAGGCGTCGATGTACGACACCCTCTAACATTGATTAACAGTAACTTCTCCCAACCATTTTTGAATTTTCCCCAACCGTTTTTCCGTGAAAAAAAAAGACATAAAACAGGCTATAAAAACTCTGTCAACACTTAACTGTCTGGAATGGAATGTAGTTATGTAGAGCCATTTTATTGCTTTGTGAGGATTTACATTCACCTAAAATGTAATTAAATTGTAATAATATAGTTGGGAGAATTAAGGAATCGATCAGATCAGTTTTTCCCAATTTGTACCAAGGAGTTTTAAGAGATGGAGTCATATCTAGCTCATTCCCTTTGTACCATCTTCGATGCTGCCAGGCATTTGCTTAACTAGATCTTCCTTGCAAAATCAAAAGTTGTAATCAAAAGATTCCTGCCTAACTGCAAACTAACGGCCCACTTTCAAAAGGAAATATGCTTTTGAAATAATTACTTTTCGCTACCACCATGGGCGTCTCTGAAGGGGGGGTGAGGGGGTGCGACACCCCCCACCTGTCAGGATATTGTCACTAAAATTGCACTGCCGTCGGGGAAAAAAGAGAAAAGGAGGAGGGAAAAAAAGAGAGGGAAAGGAAAAGAAAAGCAAAAGGGAAAGTAAAGTAAGAAAGGAAAAGAAAGGAAAGAAAGGAAAAGAAAGGAAAGAAAAAGGAAGAAAGAAAAAGGAAGAAAGAAAAAGGAAGAAAGAAAGAGAAAAAAGAAAAAGAGGGAGGAGAGGAAAGAAAGGAAAAGAAAGAAGAGAAAGACAGGGAAAGAAAGGAAAAGAAAGAAGAGAAAGAAGAGAAAGAAAAGGGGAAAAAAGAAGAAAAAAGAGAAGAGGGAAACAAAAGAAACGGGGGTGAAAGAGAGGAGGAGTGGGAGTAAAAGAGAGAGGGGGTTGTTGGGTGGAGCAAGAAAGACACAGGTAAATATGCTGCTATGTCGGGTCAGCTGTGTCGGTATTCTTGCTCGATCCTCGTGTACTACATGTATATCAATGCAGAAGTTTGAAGTTGGTGAGATGTATTGTCGTTCGGCCGACAAGTTTTTTTTCTGACGACTTCGAGAGTGACTACAACTACAATACTTGTATTTTCTTGGAGTTTCACTTTCCTATAATATAATATCAGCTAAAGAAATCAGAGGTTTAACATTTTTGGGGAAATTTTTGAAGTCAACAAAGGTACGACGAATCGTCTGCCTTTCTCTATATTTTGATGAAACGTATTCTGCGCTTGGCGCGGGAGGGGAAAGCTTCATTGAGACAAGTCGAGAAAGGTACAACGAATCGTCTACTTTCTCTAATAATTTAAGGAAACATCAAACCTTCCGCTCAGCTCAGTCGGTAAAGCGTCCGTCTGTCGAACCAAAGATCCATTCCCGGGTTCGACTCCCACCCAGGCGGATGACTGAAGCCTGCGTTGTGTGTTAACGTGCCCCTTCCCTTGTTCATAGACGCATGTTATATCAAGTGGAAAACCTCCCTCGGCCTCGAATAGGACGTTAAATGGAGGCCCTGTGTAGAGAAGAGTCACTACCTTTGCACGTTAAGAACCCACTGCACTATTTGTATAATTAAGGGGGAAACCCGGCCCAATGTAGTGGTCCACCTGCACACACCCCCAATATAGTCATGATAGTACGATAATTTGTAAAGAGGTTTGTAACTTTGTACTCAAAAGGAAGAAGAAGATTGCAGCCCTGAACATGCTGAATGTGGCCCATGTGGTGTGTTCGTCTCTAATCTGCTAATTAGGTCTAACTTGTTAGATCTAGATTTACATGATCTCAAGTCTTCAAGACAAGTAATTTATGACAAATTTAGAGATCTAGATCTAGTAGAGTCTAGATCTAGGTTAGACCGAATTTTCCGTCTCTTTCGTTCGTTAGCCTCTTATCTTATTGGGGTAGGGTCGGCCGGCTCTACCCCAATAAGAGGCTAACAAACGAAAGAGACGGAAAATTCGGTCTAGATCTAGACTCTAGGTCTACTATTTAGATGGCTTTCCTGATGATATTTCATGCAAAATTTCTTTAAAATGATAAGCAATGATTCTTGTCCTTACCTTTGACTTGTTTTGGCTTAACTGCTATTGTCATTTAGTAGATGAATTACTTGAATTCTGAGCACTATTTCAGTAACGCAAAAAGTCCAGCTCGAGTATCTAGTCCCACACACGTATTTGTATGTACCTTGCGTGCGCTGTAGAAGTTCTTTCGCTCCTTGAAACCCACTGGGGGTGAAGCTTTTCTTCACACACCTAATCGGAGATGAAGGTAGCCCATCCAATGTGTAAAAATTGCCAATCTGATAAGTGTAAGGATCGCATTGTACACATACAACCGCTATACTACACACACGCAATGTGTCCGTCAGGCATGATCGGATATAATGAGAGTAGTGATGGAGGGAGGGGGGGGGGGGGGGGTAAAGCGCAGTACTTAGGGGCAAATCAAAGAATTATACCAAGACCTCACCTCGTGTATGTTAGAAATTAAAAAGTTATTATCTTCTTTTGAATTGCAATATATCCCCGCACCATATTTATAAGTCATGCATGAATTTTATTTGTCATAATTATGTTGTATATTTAAAAGGTGGTAACGATTCGAGCTCTATTTGTTTATGTTTCATCACCTTTGTGTGTTCTTTCTTCAAACTGTATATTAGTTGCAACATGTCTTTGATAAATCATTGTTATATTCTTTATCATGTGAAGTCAATTCAACTGGATTGCAAAATTGAAATGATTTGTTATATTATATTCATTTTTCATGTGATGTTTACTTCAATGAATTGTGAAATTGCGAAAATGCATAAATGCATAAATAAATAAATAAATAAATAAATGTGCCTTTTCTCTGGGAAAAGGGGCATTGACTCTTTAAATACCAAATCACAGAAACTATTCACCATTATGTCACCGTCATGTACATATTTTCTATGGATATAATTTTTCATGATCTCAACTCTTTACCACATCATGATGTACATTGTCGATGGATAAAGTGGAATATTAACTCTTCACCACCCTACGCTAACTTTTCACCACCCTACCGCCATTTACATTGTCTATGGATAAAGTGGAATATTAACTCTTCACCACCCTACTCTAACTTTTCGCCACCCTATAGCGCCATGTACATTGTCTATGGATAAATGGTAATATTAATTCTTCACCACCCTACGCTAACTTTTTCACCACCCTAGCGTCATGTACATTGTCTAGGGATAAAAAATATGTGATGCCTCCTTACGTTTTCTATTAAGCAGTTCTGAATAATTTCCACTGTTTGTGTCACTGATTTCCAGTCCGTTCACTTCCAGTTGGAGACAGTAACCAGTCAGCACAGATATTTTTTCAATTTGTATTTTGATGATAGTTATATGCTAGATTCAACTCTTACTGTAGGTTTTGTATTGATGAATACTTCAGTATGTCTGTCTCGTAGAACTATAGACCTATTATTTTTTAATAAATGATATTAAATGAGCCTTGCTTTTATTTATTTTCAATAAAGGTATGTCCAACCAGGATCCCATGCGGGCTGCTACTGGCACTTCTGCAAACAATCAAGTGAGCACAGATCAAGGCAAAGAGGGAACAATATTTAACCCATTGTATGTCACATTACTTGTAAATGTAAAGCTTTTTTAGGAAATTCAATGTAAAGACCTTCCTTTTTTTTGCCAATTTCCGCCAGATTCGATAAAGCAGATAACTTTTATCAAATGGAATTTGGACAAAATGTATGAAATTACCTGCTGGAAATTTTAAAGAACATGATTTAGATATACAGTGCGTCCCAGAAAAAACGAAACCGAGAAGTATCGATGTTTTATCATAACTTAATCACAACCATAATTAATGAATGATACATATTTGGAAAGCTTAGAGTCTCCTCTTTCATGTGATGCAACTCAGATAATGCATATTTCACGCATGAGTGATTAAAAGCAATTTGAAGGAAGGAAACCAAAAAGACATTTGGCGGGCGGTATCTGAATTTCGAAGAAAAATTCACATTTCTAAAAAGTTGAGTTTCTGCCCTTTCATATGACACCTCAATCAGGAAAAATGAGCGAGGCATGACAAAGTTTCTTTAAAGTAGTGCTTGCATTTCCATAATTTTATTAAACGAATTCGTTTTCACTGGGTGCCTGCCGTAGCAAAAAGCAGATTTGACAAAAGACTTAACTCCGTTTCGTTGACAATACGGCTGATTGTCAACGAAACGGGGTTAAGTCTTTTGTTAATTTCGTTTATTGATACGGCAGGCAGCCAGTGAAAACGAATTCGTTTAATATGCATTATCTGAGTTGCATCACATGAAAGAGGAGAATCTAAGCTTTCCAAATATGTATCATTCATTAATTATAGTTGTGATTAAGTTATGATAGAACATCGATACTTCTCGGTTTCGTTTTTTTCTGGGACGCACTGTATATGTTACACTGAAGAAGATTAGCAGAGGCTGCGACCCTGTCATCCATGAAATTTTAAATTTTATTTACAATGTATATTTTATGTGTGTTTTTGCTAATGCTTTTTTTGCAATCGCTTGAAAGAATGTTGTTATGAAAATATTACTTGTAAATGTAAAGCCTTCTTTAGAAATTCAATGTAGGCCTAAAGACCTTTCTTGCGATGCTCTATTTTGCCAATTTCCGCCAGATTCGATGAAGCAGATAACTTTTACTCAATGGCATTTGGACAAATGTATGAAATTACCTCCTGGAAATTTTAAAGAACATGGTTTAGATCTAGACTGAAGAAGAATAGCAGAGGCTGGGACCCTGTCATCCATGAATTTTAAAATTGTATTTACAATGTATCTTTTATCTGTGTTTTTGCTAAAACATATACATGTAGAAATGCTTTTTGAGCAATCGCTTGACAGAATGTTTGTTATTGAAAATATTACTTGTAAATGTAAAGCTTAAATATAGCCCCTGCTATATGCTGTATTGTCAGGGTATGAAATTACCTGCTGGAAATGTTAAAGAACATGATTTAGATATATATATTAGACTGAAGAAAAATAGCAAAGGCTGCGACCCTGTCATCTATCTATGAATATATAACTTTTTTTATCTCCAATGTATATTTTATGTATATTTTTGCTGAAACATAGTACGTACATGTAATCGCTTGAAAGAATGTTATTGGAAATATTTTAATGTGAATTGACAATGTGTTGTATAACAGTGATGATGAATCATTTCTCTACATCAACCCGAAGAGCAGTATCCATGTAGTCAAGCAGGCTTACAATATTATTGACTATGTATTTTGAGAATATGAGATAGTAATATGTCATATATTTGATGTGAAACCAGATTATAATTGTTTAAACATGCCTTACAAACTTTGTTTTAAACTGTGATTTATTTTATTTTAAATGACATAAAAAGAGATAGAGAGGTGGGAAAGAGTGAGGGGGGAGGGAATGGGATGAAGAGAGAGAGGGGGAGTGAGGAAAGAGGAAGAAAGAGTCGAAGAGGGGGGGGAGAGGGGAATGAGGAAAAAGGGGTGGGGGGGGCAAGAATGAGAGAGGATAAGGAGAGAAAGAGGGGGATTAGGAAAGAGAGAGAAAGGGAAGGAATGAGGAAAGAGGGGAAAGGGAAGGTATGAGGAAAGAGGGACAGGGGAATAGTTTGACTGCACTGCAGCTTTGCTCGATATCAATACAAGTCATTTCCCAGCTGTCTCAGACTGGACCCAAGAGGCCGTTTGTCATATTTATTAAAAATTAATTTGGGCATTATTAATTTGTGTGCAGTTTTTTCTACTGACGAGTTGCACCATCATCTTCAGTATATTTTTCTACATATTAGAGGTCATTTTCAAGTAGATGCCGAGGATGGGTCACAAAACACAAAAACTAAGGCACTTTTGAGGGTTCACCCGGCGGTCTATTAGCAACTGGGAAAGTATTACATTCAGATACTGTACAAGATTGTACATTAATTTTAATTTTGAAGAGATCATAATGATGATTGTTAGCCGACACAACTAGCCTTTTTACCATTTCAAATCGGCCTGCATATATGACATACTATCAAGTAATGATCAGGAAACGTATTAACATGTTAAAGTACATGTATACAAACACTTTTCCCATAATTATATACTACATAAATAAGATAAGACAATGTTTCAAACAAACAACATCAACAGAAGGCGCTTACTTGCATTCTATAGCATGTGTCAAAATAATGTGCCTGTTGGTTATGGAAAAGGGATTCATGGTATTTGCCCATTTTATTGTATGTCTGTTTACGTTTATATACACAATCATGCATGTACGCTTTTAAACTCTAATATAAGTTTATTTTTCTTACTAGTATATTCGAAATGTTAATTAATTTGCTCAATAACGATTTATCACAATTATTAACTCCTCCCTCTCCATCTCGTGTTTTACCACCGCCCTTGCAGACATTTAATATAGTGTTCTGTAGACCAAGACAACACAAAATTGTTAACAAATTCGTTGTTATTCACATTCTCTCTAGTATAATTATATGGGATAAATTCAATGTTGTACAGTCAGTTTACATCTCAAATGCAGCTGTGCACATATTTAAAACATTAGACATGGCAACCAAGTCACAATGAAAACCACATATTATTAAAAAACATTTACGAGACCAGCTTTGCTTTCGTGCTTCATTATGTTGTCATCCCTTTGGAATTAAGTATTATGTGGAGGTCCTACATAAACAGCACAACAATTTCACCATTCATTTCCGATTCTCTTGAATTCATAACGACTGAAATAAAATCCATTCAAGTTGCAAACTTCCGACGAATCAACACTTTCCCCATTGAATGTTCCTGCATAGGGTCTTGCGGTACTGTAAAATATTTCGGGAACAAGGTGTAATTGCGCATTTGCCAGGTATATTGAGGTTCATTTGGAAAATATATTCCACATATTACAGAATGTTGCAATATATGTTTTCTCTACAGTTGTATTGGAAAAAGATATATAGGCTAGTACAATATAATTTTAAATTCTTGACGATAATATTTTGGAGAGTGCAAGTTTTATAATTTTTTTGATAGTCTGTTAAATAAAGAGGACTGTTTCATTGTTAAAGTATGTCATCCGGCTACATTTCAGGCACTATAGTTTTTTTAATTTTTTATATAGGCGACAGAATGGGTTTGCAACTGTTTATTTCAGTTCATCCTCGTGAAGCAATTGCTTATACATAAACCCACCGATCGGAAATAATAAATCTCTTAAAGGTTTTGTTTGAATCCCATGAT
Organism: Strongylocentrotus droebachiensis; assembly: GCA_035222895.1. Classification (NCBI taxonomy): domain Eukaryota; kingdom Metazoa; phylum Echinodermata; class Echinoidea; order Camarodonta; family Strongylocentrotidae; genus Strongylocentrotus; species Strongylocentrotus droebachiensis. The sequence goes on along the minus strand of JAVYIG010005374.1, from coordinate 8,969 downwards.
CTCTTTTTCAGCCAACATGAAAGTCTGAAGAACTCTGCAGGAATGTGAATATGTCACGTATATGTCCTATCTGTCAGCAGTGTCCTATAGTATTCAAATTATGCAAGGAAACCTGTTTACTTTTAAGACTTCACCGTCAGACGCTATTGAGTAAATGATTGACTTGCTTTGGTAATAAAAAGAGCTGTAAGGGGTACACGAGCATTTGTCTACATGTACTAAATGTACATATTTTGTCTATTATGTATGACCATTCGGTACAATGGTCTAAAAATCACACTAATTAAACGAGCGCGCTCGCTAAATTTGAGGGAAGTTCTAAATTATTATTATCTTTCAAATTACGTTGGAATTTAACCTCGTCATTATTTTTGGCCTGCACATAGGACATAGTACCCGTTTTAACTTCAATAAACTGTATTGTAATTGGGTGGCAAAAAGTTAACGTAGGGTGGTGAAGAAAAAATATTCCACTTTATCCATAGACAATGTACATGGCGCTATAGGGTGGTGAAAAGTTAGCGTAGGGTGGTGAAGAGTTAATATTCCAGTTTATCCATAGACACTGTATATGGCGCTAGGGTGGTGAAAAGTTAGCGTAGGGTGGTGAAGAGTTAATATTCCAGTTTATCCATAGACACTGTATGATGGCGCTAGGGTGGTGAAAAGTTAGCGTAGGGTGCATGGTGAAGAGTTAATATTCCAGTTTATCCATAGACAATGTACATGGCGGTAGGGTGGTGAAAAGTTAGCGTAGGGTGGTGAAGAGTTAATATTCCACTTTATCCATAGATAATGTACATGACGCTAGGGTGGTGAAAAGTTAATATTCCAGTTTATCCATAGACCATGTACATGACACAGGGTGGTGAAAAGTTAGCGTAGGGTGGTGAAGAGTTAATATTCCAGTTTATCCATAGACACTGTTCTTGGCGCTAGGGTGGTGATAAGATAGCGTATGGTGGTGAAAATTAATATTCCAGTTTATCCATAGACAATGTACATGACGGTAGGGTGGTGAAAATGTAGCGTTGGGTGGTCAGAAGAATTAATATTCTAGTTTATCCATAGATAATGTATTATGGCGCTAGGGTGGTGAACAGATAGCGTAGGGTGGTGAAGAATAAATATTCCAGTTTATCCATAGACGATTATGTATACATGATATGCTAGGGTGCCGTGAAAAGTAAATTAGCGTAGGGTGGTGAAGGGTGATAAATATCCATCGACAATGTACATGACGCTAGGGTGGTGAAAAGTTGAGATCGTGAAAATTATGTACATGACGGTGATATATAATGGTGAATAGTTTATGTGATTTGGTATTTAAAGAGTCAATGCCCCTTTTCCCAGAGAAAAGGCATATATGCATGACTTGCTTATTATTATGGTGCGGGGATATATTGCAATTCAAAAGAAGATAATAACTTTTTAATTTCTAACATACATGAGGTGAGGTCTTGGTATAATTCTTTGATTTGCCCCTAAGTACTGCGCTTTACCCCCCCCCCCCCCCCCCCTCCATCATCTTCTCTCATTATATCCAACCACCATGCCATCGTTGCACAGATCATGCCTGATGGATACAATACACAAAGAATATATTGCGTGTGTGTAGTATATTTTATAGCGGTTGTATGTGTACAATGCGATTCTTACACTTATCAAATTGGCAATTTTTACACATAGGATGGGCTACCTTCATCTCCGATTAGGTGTGTGAAGAAAAGCAGGGTGAAGCTTTTCTTCACACACCTAATCGGAGATGAAGGTAGCCCATCCAATGTGTAAAAAATGCCGATTTGATAAGTGTAAGGATCGCATTGTACACATACAACCGCTATACTACACATACGCAATATATGCTTTGTGTATTGTATCCGTCAGTCATGATCAGCGCAACGATGGCTGGCTACCAATTAAAATAGGCATGGTGGTCGGATATAATGAGAGAAGATGATGGAGGGAGGGGGGGGGGGTAAAGCGCAGTACTAAGGGGCAAATCAAAGAATTATACTAAGACCTCACCTCATGTATGTTAGAAATTAAAAAGTTATAATCTTCTTTTGAATTGCAATATTTCCCCGCACCATTATAAGTCATGCATGAATTGTATTATTATGTTATATATTTGAAAGGTGTTGTAACGATTCAAGCTCTATTCGCCTATGTTTCATCACCTTGTGTGTTCTTTCTTCAAACTGTATATTAGTTGCAACATGTCTTTGATAAATCATTGTTATATTCTTTTTCATGTGAAGTCAATTCAAATGGATTGTAGTATTGAAATGATTTGTTATATTATATTCATTTTTCATGTGATGTTAACTTCGATGAATTGTGAAATTGTGAACATGCATCAATAAATAAATAAATAAAAAAATAAATAAATAAATATGCCTTTTCTCTGGGAAAAGGGGCATTGACTCTTTAAATACCAAATCACAGAAACTATTCACCATTATGTCACCGTCATGTACATATTTTCTATGGATATAATTTTTCACGATCTCAACTCTTTACCACATCAGCGCCATTTATGTATACATTGTCGATGGATAAAGTGGAATATTTATTCTTCACCACCCTACGCTAACTTTTCACCACCCTAGCATCATGTACATAATCGTCTATGGATAGTGACTGTGATATTAATTCTTCACCACCCTACGCTATCTTTTCACCACCCTAGCGTCATGTACATTGTCGGTGGATAAACTGGAATGTTAATTCTTTACCACCCTACGCTAACTTTTCACCATCCTAGCGCCATGTACATTGTATATGGATAAACTGGAATATTAACTCTTCACCACCCTACGCTAACTTTTCACCACCCTATAGCGCCATGTACATTGTATATGGATAAACTGGAATATTAATTCTTCACCACCCTACGCTAACTTTTCACCACCCTATAGCGCCATGTACATTGTATATGGATAAACTGGAATATTAATTCTTCACCACCCTACGCTAACTTTTCACCACCCTATAGCGCCATGTACATTGTATATGGATAAACTGGAATATTAATTCTTCACCACCCTACGCTAACTTTTCACCACCCTATAGCGCCATGTACATTGTCTATGGATAAACTGGAATATTAATTCTTCACCACCCTACAAACTTTTCACCACCCGAAAGCCATGTACATTGTCTATGGATAAAGTGGAATATTAACTCTTCACCACCCTACGCTAGCTTTTCACCACCCTATAGCGCCATGTACATTGTCTATGGAAAAACTAGAATATTAATTTTTCACCACCCTATACGCTCACTTTTCACCACCCTAGCGTCATGTACATTGTCTATGGATAAACTGGAATATTAATTCTTCACCACCCTACGTTAACTTTTCACCACCCTATAGCGCCATGTACATTGTCTATGGATAAACTGGAATATTAATTCTTCACCACCCTACGCTAACTTTTCAGCACCCTATAGCGCCATGTACATTGTCTATAAACTGGAATATTAACTCTTAACCGTGTTAGTTTGTGTCAGTTATGCCTATGCCCTCACGGTGACCATATGGTAGGAATACTTCCCAGCAGAGGCGGCCCTCCTTGGGGGAGTAGGGGTACAGTACCCCCCCCCCCCCACTTTTTCAAGCACCCGAAAAGTGCCCCTTTTTACATAGGAATAGTGCTCCTTTTACTTTGACAAGTACCCCTATTAACTAGTAAAAGTGCCCCTTCCACTTTTAAACTCTGATAAGTGCCCCTTTTATTTTGACACGTGACCCTTTTCCTTCGACAAGTTCCCATTTTCCTTTGCAATAAGTGTCTATTTTCCATTCTCATAAGTGCCCTTTTTAATCTCTAGTAGGGTAGGTGTGGGGAATTGGAGACCCTTAAGCACATTTCCATAATTTACATAAACATGAAAAATGTTACACATACAGAAAGTTTTGTTTTCTCTTCAGTAACTTCTTCTCTTTATTGGGAAACAAAATTGTGGTCATGATGTAACTGATTAATAAGATAAAAATGATTAATGACGTCATCACCAAAGGTCTCTCATTACCTACATGCGTAGGTAATAAGGGACAGTTACAAATCAAGACATTTTAAATACAATTTGAATGAAAATGGGATTGTTATAGTTAGTTCAAACACTTTTTGAAAGAGATACATGCAGCCAATGAACTTACTGTAATTTGAAACGATTTTGAAACAATGTGGCCCAAAATATTTCTGTACATGTCGTTTTACAATGACATTGATTTCTTCAATTTGCTTTCTCTTCTTCTTCTTCCGCCTTTTCTTCTTCCACTTCTTTTTCGTCTTCCTCTTCTTCTTCTTTCCTCCCTCCTTCACCTTCTCCTACTTATCATTATTATATTATTTTATTTACTCTTTATTCTATTTACTTTTCTTCTCAAATTCACTATCCTTGTACGTCTCTAGAATCTCATACGATACTACTCCCGTTTTCGGCTCCTATAATACCTTTTAAATTAAATAAATCAATTCAATTTATTATTTCATAAAAAATCACATACAATATATACATTAAGAATTTTACTGGATCATTTGCACCCGATAAAGCCGATGGCTTGAGAGAAGTGGGTGGACCCATAACATAAATGACAAATGTGGAAAATACAAAACATTAAAATTCACAATAAAACAAAATGCAAGACGTATACAGGACATTACAAACTAAAACACAATAATAATACAGAACGACATAATTTATATGGTAATTGTGTGCATCAGGGAAGTCATAATTATATATGTGGCAAGAAGACGCAACTTGAATTTCGACTTGGAAGAACTAAGAGTGGTCACATTTTTGATTGAGTTGTCAATATTATTCCATAATTCCCCTCCTTTTTGTTGAATAGAATTTACCTTTCGTAATTTTAAACGTGCATAATTATGGCAAGAAAATTTTATTTTTTTGTCTTGTGTTAACATTATGTTTCTTGTCAACTGTAACAAAGTAATTATCAAACACGCGTGCACAAAAAATTCGATTAACGATACATAAAGACTCCGGTTTTAATTGTTATATTATCAGAGAAAGTTAATATATTCAGTTTCTTAAAAAAAACGGCGGGGTATGGGCAAGATAATGGCAGTTTGAGCATAGACGAATGGCTTTCTTTTGTAAAGTATATAGCCTGTTTAACTGGAGACTACAATAATCGAAATAAGGCAGGACAATGGCATTGTATAAAGTGAAAAGGGTTTTGAGCGGTAAAAAATAACGTAGCTTACTCAACATACCTATAGACATGCTAATCTTTCCACGAATGGAGTTGATGTGATTAACCGAAGTTCAGGCGCGGATCCAGGATTTCTAAGGGGGGGGGGGGCCAAAATTTGAAATTATGCGAGCCAAATATTGGTACGTAATGGTGACCAGCAGTGACGTAATCGGGGGGGGGGTGCAGGGAGGGGCGAGTTTCCCCCTCCCTCCTTGACGTTTCATTAAATTATTATAGAAAGAAGACGATTAGTTGTACCGTTCTCGACTCTTTATCCTTGTCTGAATTTCAAAAATGTTCTTTGTCTACTCCTTTTTTTCTTCCTACGCCCTCCTCCTTTTCTCTCCTCTCTTTTTGGGGGACCAACCCACGGCCCTCCCCCCCCCCCCCCCTGGGTACGTGCCTGCGGTCAGATAAACATATGTTGATACCTTGTCCACCCCGGAAGCTCAGGGGTTTAAGGCAATAATTATGGTCAGATTAGCATTCAGAGGTCCGCCTTAGGGTCCTAGGCGGGGTCCAGGGGGCAGAGCCCCGGAAGTTCAGGGGTTTTAGGCATTTAATTACGGTCAGATGAGCATTATTTTGAAACCTAATTGTGACACTGCTAGGTCACTAATTGGCGTGGGGTGCAGGGGGCAGAGCCCCCGGAAGCTCAGGGATTTTAGGCGTTTAATTTCGGTCAGATGAGCATCTAAGGGCCCGCCTTAGGGCCCTAGGTGGAATCCAGGGGGCAGAGCCCTCGGGGTTTTAGGTATTTAATCACGGTCATGTGAGCGTATTTTTATACCTCATTATTTTTTGACACTGGCAGTTAACTTTTTTTTCTTTCTTGCTCTCTTTCTTTCTATTTCTCTTTAATATACTTTTTCAAAAAAAGTGGGGGTGGGGGGGGGGGGCTCGAGGCTCCCGATCCCCGCCGTTCCGCGGGCCCTGACATGTAGGCATCTCAAGAAGCATTTTCTTGCCTGGCTGTAAATTTAGGAATTTGTCATTTTCGAACAAACGCATAAAAAGTTTAATTTACTTAAAACTGAGGAAAAATCTCAGAAAATTATGTCATTTCAACATCAATTGTAAACTACCGTTATGGAATTAGAAATAAACCACGTTTGAATTTTATTTCCCGCAAGACCCCCCCCCCCCTCCCCTATCATTTCGCCAGTGCCCCCTCCCCCCCCCCCCCCCGATCTACACCTTGTTGGCGGGAAAATTGCAAATGATATCTCTTACCTTTCTTCATTCTCTTTCTTTTTCTTCCCCTTTCTCTCCTCTTTCCCTTTCCCTTCCCTTCCTTCTCTCTCTTGTAGGTTTGCTGGGGGAAATACCGGAAAATCATGTCATAACAACAACATTTGTAAATCACTGGTATCGAATAAGAAATACACCCCCCCCCCCCCCCCACATCAGTACGCCATCGTTCGGGGGCTCATGTCTTCTCACCCCTATAACAAAAAAACAAACACGCTTTCCCATTCTCGCACAATATGTCCACGATATGCGCGTATCGCTAGTATAAAGACATCCATAAATACCGTATAGGTGGCATGCGCAATGTTTATGAAATTTAATTCCTGTGAACTTTTCTTTTCTTTGAATGGAATTGTATATGTGATATAATTCAGGATTTTATTATTGTTATGTTCTTTTGGGTTAAAAATACAAACCATGTTTACTCCTTTACTGCTTTCTTTTTTTTTTTGAGGGGGGGGGCAAAAATGCGTTTTGCCCCCCCCCCCCCCCAACTGCCCCCCTGCCCACCCCCCCCCCCCCCCACCCCACTTCCGGCGCCTATGATATAGATGGTAATATCAAACTTATCTATTGGAGAAAGTTCGTCTCATTGCTCATTTACCACTACCCCTTGTGACTATGACATTCATAGTTAGCAACTGGGAAAGTATTACATTCAGATACTGTACAAGATTGTACATTAATTTCAATTTTGAAGAGATCATAATGATGATTGTTAGCCGACACAACCAGCCGTTTTACCATTTCAAATCGGCCTGCATATATGACGTACTATCAAGTCCATGATCAGGAAACGTATTAACATGTAAAAGTACAAACACTTTTCCCATAATTATATACTACATAAATAAGATAAGACAATGTTTCAAACAAACAACATCAACAGAAGGCGCTTACTTGCATTCTATAGCATGTGTCAAATGTGCCTAGTGGTTATGGAAAAGGGATTAATGGTATTTTCCCATTTTATTGTATGTATGTTTACGTTTATATACACAATCATGCATGTACGCTTTGAGTTTCAAGTTTCAAGTTTAAAGTTTTATATATCTTTCTTTCATAACACACATTACAAATATGACATGAATATAAAAGAGTGAAACAGAATATGGCGTTACAATAGAAAGATGAGGTGACCTTGGTTGAAAGCAAGGCTTGTGGATTTAAGGTCCCTCATGAACAAACTCGTCAAATAAAAATAATGCGTACATTTAAATGCTTACAAAACTAAACTAACTAAACAACTGAGAAAATATTAAACATAAGTAAGTACAATAAAATCTACTGACTACTAAATAATGGCTATAAACAACAGGAACAGGAATATACTACGAGCAACAGGACTGAAACACAGACAAAAACTAAACAAGACAGACAGATGAATAGATGTGAGAGACGGGAGTAGAATTATGCTGACCTATATAGCAAATAATTTTCTTAAATATTGATCACAACTATAAATCTAGACGATATCGACTCAAATATAGTAACTTTTAAACTCTAATATGAGTTTATTTTTCTTACTAGAATATTCAAAATGTTATTTTAATGTTAATTAATTCGCTCAATAACGATTTATGACAATTAACTCCTCCCTCTCCATCTCATGTTTTACCACCGCCCTTGCAGACATTTAATATAGTATTCTGTAAACAGGCGCGGATCCAGGGGGGGCGAGCGGGCCTTGCCCCCCCCCCCCCCCCCCACGCAAAAAAAAAAAAAAAAAAAAAGGAGAGAGAGAGAAGGAAAAGAAGGGAAAGGGAAAGAGGAGATAAAGGGAAGGACAAAAGAGGAAGAAGAAAAGAAAAGAAGGGGGATATCAGTTGTAATTTCCCGCCAACAAGTTGTGGATCGGGGGGGGGGCAAAAGGCCCTAGCCTCCCCCCCCCCCCCCCCGTCCCCGCTAAAAAAAAAAGAGAGAAGGGAGGTAAAGGAAAAGAGGAGAGCTAAAAGGGAACAAAAAAGAGGAAGAAAAAAAGAAAAGGGAGAAAAGAAGGGGAGATCAGTTGCGGTTAATCCCGCCAACAATGTGTGGAGCGGGGTGGGGACCAAAATGACCTTGCCCCTCCCCCCTCCCCCCCCCCCCCCCATCAAACCTAAAAAAGAGATAAGGAAGAGAAGGGAAAGGGAAACAGGAGAGAAAGGGAAAGAAAAAAAAAGAGAATGAAGAAAGGTAAGGGATATCAGTTGCAATTTTCCCGCCAACAAGGTGTAGATCGGAGGGGGGGGGGGGCCACTGGCGTACTGATAGGGGAGGGGGGGGGCTTTGGAGAAATAGAATTCAAACGTGGTTTATTTCTAATTCCATAACGGTGGTTTACAAATAATGCTGAAATGAGATAATTTTCCGATATTTTTCCTCACTTTATGCGTTTGTTGGAAAATGACAAATTCCTAAATTTACAGCCAGGCAAGAAAATGCTTCTTGAGATGCCTACATATCAGGGCCCGCGGAACGGCGGGGATCGGGATCCTCGAGCCCCCCCCCC